>PVLC010003007.1:0-104020 GCA_004027655.1 Graphiurus murinus
GAGAGCATTTGATTTTTAACTTTTAGTGACTGACTAATCTCACTTAACATAATGTTTTCCAGTTCCCTCCATTTCCTTGCAAATAACATGATTTTGTTCTTCTTCATGGCTGAGTAAAATTCCATTGTGTACATATCCCATAGTTTTGTAATCCATTCATCTGTTGTTGGACATCTTGGCTGGTTCCATAGTTTGGCAAGTCGATCTTTTTAATAAGTTTGTAGCTTAGTTTTAATCCTTTGTCAAAATGATGTAAATCTTTAGACTTTGCAGTTTTCTTTAACTGTTTCATAAGAAAATAGTGGTTTGAATTTTTAAGATTTTATTATAGTTATAAAAGATTTATAACAAGAAATTGCCATTCTCTGCTGTTTTCCTACTCTTCCAAGTCCTACTCTTCAGAGGCCTCAGACTTCAAATCATGTTGCTGTTTTTCCCCATATCTGGCTCCACCAATCTAAGAATTCTCTGCTTGTATTTCTTTTTTTTTGCATACTGCATATTCCTCATTCATTCATGATCTTTACTATATTGTATCTATCGATGAACATGATATGGCATTCCATACTTTTAGATGTTCATTAATAACTTTTATTAAAGTTTTATAGTTGCACACCAGCTTTGCATATTTCTATTAGTTTTAATTTTTTGTGTTTTTTACTTTAGTCATTTTTTATACTTTTATTAGTACCTCATAATGAGGTTCAATGTGATTCAAACATACATGCACACAGCTCTTGGTATATTTCCTTCCGCATCCCACCCCACTCCTCCCTCCTCCTTCCCCACACAGGTCAGGAGAATTAGAAGTGACTCTCTCCTATATTGCCATATACTCTGTGAACTATCTCCTTCTAAATCCTCTTTTTTCCCCTCCCAAGCTCCCTCTCCCAATTCCTTTCCACTATTTCACAGGTTTCTCTTCACATTATTTAAAGTCTATAGTGATATAACTATACTCAAGTTTATAACAGCATAATTCATAACAGCCAAGCTATGGAACCAGCGTAGGTGTCTGTCAACAGAGGACTGGATCACAAAACTGTGGCGTATACACACAATGGAATTTTACTCAGCCATAAAGAAGAACAAAATCATGTAATTTGCAGGAAAATGGATGAAACTAGAAAATACGCTGTATGAGATCCGCTAGTCTCAGAAACTGAAGAGTGGTGTGTTTTCTCTCCTGCGTGGAGGCTAGAGAGAACACAGAAACAAAGGGATGGTAGGTAGTGTGGAGACAGACCTATATTTTTGGTTTATTTTCTTTTGAATTTTGGGCATTTGTAATGGGTTTTTCATCACAGCAGTGGAGAAATCAGCTCTCTTTACACATTCTCTCCTCCCCATTTTCTTTCTCCAGACTTCCAATATTATGGTAAGTCAGCAGTAATTATTTACATTAAATAACTACTATTTGAAATTTGATGATATAATTAGTGCGCTGTGATGATACATTTCTTTTTTCATGAAACTTTAAAAAAAAAAGGTGGCACATGCCTGTAATCCCAGTACTTGGGAGGCTGAGACAGGAGGATCATAGGTTTGAGGCTAGCCTCAGCAACTTAGTGAGACCCTGTTTCAAAATAAAAAGGCTAGGTGTGTAACTCAGAGATACAATGCCCCTGGATTCAATCCCCAGTACCAAAATAAAAAAAAAGATTTTCCCCCTTAAGATTAATAAATACATTGCTAACAACTGTCCGTTAGCCATTTCCTTTTCCTCTGTGCTGGCCACACCATGGTTTTGATCCCATGTCCACCCCTTTGCTACTTAACAGAGAAACCACTGGTTATTCCAGTCCAATCTCAAGGGCCTTACTCATGTCTGGCCCTGCGAGGGAAATGCTAAAGGGATTGCCCCTGAGGAAGGTGTTTTTGATCATAGAGAGAGAAATAAGGAACAGCCTTGCCTATCACTTGGAGAAAAGAGTGGTAAAAATCTGCAGAACACTCACTAAACACAATATCCAAACCCCTCGGGGCTGTCTGTTGCATTTTTTTTTTTTTTTCTCACTGGATCCACCTTCCACAAATTTCTGCTCCAGTCTGAACTGATTGCTTTCTGGGCCCAGCCACCACCTGTTTTATTTTGTCCACCCATCCTGGATCCCCTATTTTCTTTATTTATATCATCTTATTACAGAAGTAAACTCTTTATAGATTCAAGAAAAATACACATGCAATCACATGCCACATAATATCATTAGGAAGCTCCCATGATATTGATCTCTCTAGTGTCCTTGTAAGCATGCGCCCCAGATGCGGAGTAGGCGTGAACCTCAGATGCAGGGGTCTTGCTTAAAGTTGAGATCCTAGAATGAATATCCTACGACTCGGTAGCAAGATTAGGAATGATTCCTAGTAATGGCATTTTGGCCAGTAACAGACCTTATATATGATGGTGGTTCCATGAAATTGTATCACCTAGTGACATTGTAGCCATCTTAGTTTAAGTAAGTACATTCTGTAATGTTTGCATAATGATGAAATCACCAAATGATAACATTCCCCAGAACATACTGCTGTTAAGAGATACATGAGAAGCCCGGTGTGGTGGCGCAGGCTTGTAATCCCAGCATTCGGGAGGCTGAGACCAGAGGATCCGGGTTTGCAGCCAGCCTCAGCTACCTAGTGAGGCATTCCACAACTTAGTGAGACTCGGTTTCAAAATAAAGAATAAAAAATAGGGCTGAGGGTATAGCTCGGAGGTAGAATGCCCCTGAGTTCAATCCCCAGTACCGAAAAAAAAAAAAAAAAAAGAGATACATGATTGTATTTAAATTATTTCCTATTGAAAAATGTATTTATTCTACACTCATGTAAAGACATCCATGCACACATTTCTCATTAACCCTTCCCCAATTCCCACCCCCCTCCCTCCTTCTCCCTCCTTCTCAAGGTCAGTTTAGTGATTGACTTTGATGTGATCTTGTAAGTACATCATGCTCATTAGGGTGTCCCCCCCTCCCCCCATCATGTTCCGTTAAATCAAATTCTTTGATTTTTACATCTTAATTGTAATATTTTTAATTCTTTCCAAATTGATATTTGAGAATATATCATTTAATGAAATCAGTTCTTTGTTCCTTTATATAACATCCTATTCTTGTTTCATAGAAACTCTTGTCTCTCTGAGATAATTAATTAGAATTTTAAAATGTTTTCTTCTGTTTTCAACTGAGAAATGAATAAAATAACTTGGCATAATCATGTAATGGAATATTAGTTAGGAATAAAAAGGAACAGACTATTCTTACATATAATAATATGGATGAATCTTGAATGTAATAGGCATTCTATACAAATATGAATAATAGTAATATAATAAATATACATCATTATTAAATTAATATAACAATATCAGTAACAGTAGTAATATATTAATGTTATCAGGATTTATTCATATTAAAACCAAAATAAGATAGATTTAAAAGACTACATACTATATGGTTTATTTATATAACATTTGAGAAAAAATGTGGATGGAGAATATATCAATATTTGCTAGTGTTTGGGGAGGGGCTGATTAGAAAGAGGCACCATGAGAGGAGTTTTGGGGGTGATGCACTGCTTCTGTATCTTAATTACATTGATAGTTTTTCTGTGCATTTGTCAAAACTCATAGAATTGTACACCAAAATGAGTAAATGCATTATATGAATGTTAAAGCATATTTTTAAAAAAAGTTTTCCATATTATTTATTTATTTATTTATTGGTATTAGAGGTTGAACCTAGAGGCATTCTACCACTGATTGCATCCTCAGCCTTTTTATTTTTTAATTTTGAAGTAGGGTCTCACTAAATTGCTGAAACTGGCCTCAAACCTGTGATCTTCCTGTCTCAGCCTTCCAAGTACTGGGATTACAGGTGTGCTCCACCAGACTGGGCTATTTTCTGCATTTTTTAAGGCCTTATCTTTTTTTTTTATCTGAAGGAATTCTTACATATTTGGTAATTCTTAGCTATTTGTTTATATTTAAGAACAAGACATTAAAAAGATGATTGGATCTAGAGACATATTTAATATGTTATATGGCTTTAGTATGCTATATTCTATAGTATTCTATAGGTTAGATATTGAGAATATGGAAGATGAAAAACTACACAATATTTACACACACACACACACACACACACACACACACGAATGCCAAGCAATGAATTAGAAAATGCTGCTTAGAGCCGGGCGTAGTGGCGCCCATTTGTAATCCCAGCATTTGGGAGGCTGAGACTGGAGGATCTGCGTTCGAGGCCAGCCTCAGCTACTTAGTGAGGCCCTCTGCAACTTAGTGAGACCCTGTTTCAAAATAAAGAATATAAAACAGGGCTGGGGGTATAGCTCAGAAGTAGAATGCCCCTGAGTTCAATCCCCAGAACCACAAAAAAAAAAAAAAAAAAAAAAAAAAAAAAAAAAAAAAAAAAAAAAAAAAAAAAAAAGAAAGAAAAAAGAAAAAAAAAAGAAAATGCTGCTTAGCTTTTCCTCTCTCCTAAATCAATTGTCTTTTTGTACTTTAATGCCTCTTGGATTTTCCTCTTCTTTTCTCTTCCTCTTTCTCTTCTGGCCTCCTTAGAATTAAAATCTGACTTTTGGTGGGGAATGGAGACTTAGAGTCCTTTGACCAATGTCACTCTATTTTTTTTTGCAGTAATCAGAGGATCTGCTGACCTCTTCTCTTCTTTCCAGATATATTTTCAAGCTATGGAGCTTTAGCCTTCTCAGGCTAGTGCCACATACACTGCCTCCCCAGGTGGGGGAAGCCCACCACCTATGGGCCTTTAGGACCCTGCACACTCACCCTGTCTGGCTGCTTGGGAAGCCCTGTCCCACTGCTGGGGAGAGGTTTGCTTCTGATTTACTGAGTCAGGATCCGCATTGACATCAGTGAGTGCTCCCGCTAAAGAGACGTGTCAACCAGTCCCCGGCCTCTCCTCCCCTTCAGAACTGTCCTCACACTTCAGCAGGGAAAAGCCCTGCTGCAGTTTGGCTGTTAAATGTCTCCCGAAGGCCCATGAGTGAAGGCTTGGTCTCCAGGGATGCACTGTTGGGAGGTGGTGGAACCTTTGAAATGTGGGGCCTAATGGGAAGCCCTTAGGTTACTGGGGATGTGCCCACAAAATGGATTATGGGGCCTTGCCCATCCCCCTCTCCTCCTTGGCCCCTGATGTACACAGTTTGCTCTACCACACACTCCCACCATGGTATGACACCCTTGCCAGAGGACTAAAGTAATGGGGCTGCTTGACCTTGCATAGAAACTTCCAGAACAATGTACCAAAACCAACCTTTTCTCTTTACAAGTTTATTGCTTCAGGTGTTTTGTTATGGTAATGCAAAGCTGACTAATACAGCCCAAACAATAGACCTCTATGGTCAGTAGCCAGCTTACAGACATGCTAGTCTCAGCAATTAGATGAAGGACTGTCTGGAGCTCTTACCCTAGTGCATAAAGCCACCCTGGGGTCAGGCATCTCCCTAAAAGCTGTCAGGACCACATGCCAGGGAAGGCCCATTAGAGCCATTGCTCCCATTCCATGCCTAACACGTATACATACATGTCACACATGGAAGAGCATGTGATTGTGAATCTCCTCATAGAATTGACTAATTAGCTGTTCAGCTGTTGTATTAAAAATAGAAGCATGAGCATTATGGCATTTCTTTCTGAGACTTTCATTAAATGGATGTGTTTGGATATTTCATGTTATTTAACAGTAAATTTCTAAGCTGCAGTTTTACATATTTAAAGTGTGCCATTAAAATTTATATTTACCCAGGTTTGTACTGGGAATGCTTGATTTTTCTTGCTTAGAGAAGTTTTCCACTTTGACAATAGCATATATAAAGCCTCAGTTCCTCCCAGAAATGTTAGCAAGGCTACTGCCCAACTGGGGCTTTTGACTGAGGCCTGTTCAACACATGTCAGCATGTTGATTTCAAAACAGTCTTAAATTTTGCTCAAAATATAGGTATTTTTTCACTATATTCCCTCGAGCTTTTGTGGAATGTTGGAAGATTCTTGCAAATTAACTAAAGTGATATTATTCATTTATCTCAATTGTACAGAAAAACCAATCTCCTAGCATAGGCTATTTATTTTTCTCCTATGTTTTCAGGCCAAGTTGAGTCTAACTTTATAACTAAATAATATATTTTTCCTTTTCTACTTCTCTTAATTTCTTTATATGCCTTATAGATAAAGATATTCCAAGCATGTTAATCCAAAATGCCTTGTTCATTTAATGAAAATATAGATATTCTTACAAAAGACCTTGGGACATGAAAGTATATACCTTTCCATTTAGTTGAAAGCTCTGCATTTACTTGTGCCATTATTTATTTGCTTTGATTATTGTGGCCTTATTTTCCTTGGGCTGCATCATGGTGTTAAATATTTAGTTCCATTCTTCTAGGCATCTGGTTTATTTGACAGAAGAAAGGTTATGAATTTTCTGATGAAAGTGAAAAGAAATTCACTTTCTGGGGTTAAAAAAAAAGGAATTTGAAGAAGCTCCATTTATAGTGACCTGGTAAAGGCTTTTGAACTGTAGATGGTCATTACTTGATTCCTGATATTAAAAAGATTTCTTTCTTCCTTTCAGGTAGCACAAATCCCTGAGGATTATAGCCTGTGGTCCATAGATAAGCGAGGGCAGTGAGCCTCTGTGAATGCCTTCTGCGGGGCTCTGGTGTGGGGAAGGGTTAGTATAGACAGCTCCAGACTTCCTCCTGCTTTGAAGTGAACCCCACTGGGGAGGCTGGATGGAGTGGCAGAAGACCTGACAGAGGACCTGTTCTGCCATCTCAGTTTGGACCAGATTAGCTTCCCTACTCACCTGCCCAGGTAGATTTGGAGATTCTCCTTTGTCTGCTCCACCCGCCTGTCTGCTTTGCAGAGGAGAACTGGGCCATCCATCAGTGGCAGGAAAAAAAGGGAGGGAGTAGATCTGTTGGGAATACTCATGGAAAATATTGGTGGTTAGGAATGAGGAAGGGGGTCAATTAACGAAATATTAGAGTGCTCAAGTGAGCACATAGAAGTAGACATCCTACGAATGGGTCCAGCCTTGACTGTGTTCAGGTGCCACATGTGTAGCAGAGGCTATGGAGCAAACAAGCAGACAAGTTAATAGGCCCCGCAGCCACTGCAGAGGGGAGAGCACAGGCCTGCAAACAGACGTTTGAATTCCATTCTTACAAAACTACTGCCCATGACTCCGACAAGACCAAAACAAAGCCTCATCTCATTCAGACCCTGGGGAGTCAGTTGAAACACCTAGATGTGAATATATTTCCTTTTCCATAATTCAGAAATTATTTGCTTTTATCTAGATTTGGAATCCATGTCTGTATGTCTGTCTCTCTCTCTCCTTTTAATAAACACAAGCACAAAACATTGGTACTATAGCAGTTTGGATCTCACCTAGTATTTTTAAATGGTTTAATTTCCCATATGTTAGCTTTTTTCACCCAATTCCCAAGTCAGGGCAGAAAATTTATCACCAAACCTTGATGATCAGAGCCATGTTATTACCGCCTTTGGAAACTGCCAATCTTTTAAACTAGATGAAAGAGTTTTTCTGCTTTCACCAGAACAGATAGCTCCCAGTTTTTCTGGCACAGAAGATAAGGATTGCAAGGATAGTTGAAATCCATAAATAATTCCCAGGTCTCATTTTAGGTATTATTTTGCCCTCTTTCCTCTTAAAATCCTCCATAGAGCAAGCTGCATGTGACAGATTTGAGTTTCAGTGTGACTTTTCCTTAGCAAGTCAACAGTGAGGGAACAAGTCAATACAGATGAAGAAAGTGGGTAGCTGGAAAAACAGAGGGGTTATGCAATTCCAGCATCACCTGCAATGCTAACAACCAGTCTGGGAATGAGGCATACCTCTGGTATGTGTAGTGTGGTTAGCTTGAGTCCTTGTACACACAAACACACACACACACACACACACACACACACACACACACACTACAGGAAGAAGAGGCAAAGAGCTTCTTTTGCTTCCTTCAATGAGACTTTCTGTCTCCTTGCCATGATGTGGTGCTTAGTATTTTTTTTTCATAGCATGTCTTATGACACCTTGCCCTGCTTCTATCACTCTAGTTATTATCTATATAAACATTTTGTCCTTTTCCCTGGAGAGTTTGCACTTTCTGTAAGGATCAAGACTTCTTTTTCTTTTATTTCCTGTTGCTTCCTACACTGTGTCTAAAAATCATTTGAGGCTCAATAAATTGGATCCATCTCAGAGCCCATTGGAGTACCATATCCATGATATCCTGATTTTTTTTTTTTTTTTTTTTTTTTTGCCTTCCTAGACCATGAGGCCTTGTTCCAGGTTTGAGAAGGTGGGTGAGCAGAAGACCAGGATGAAAGGAGGCTTGCCGTTCTTCCCTTGGTGACACAGGCCTCGGGACTTTTAATAAATCATGCAGTCTCTTAAGTCTGCAGTTTTCTCATTTATAAAATGAGAGAGTTGAGCTAACTAAAGTCTCAGTTCTTTCCTTCTTCTAACACTCACTAATTTTGTGATGAATATACTCTGAGCATGGCATCACCCAGAGAGCTAAATAAGTTGAGAGATTTCATGATACTACCCCATTAGTTTATTCTGCAAATATTTACTGAGTGTCTTTGATGGGCTGGACACTAGTCTGGTCACTGGGATCTGTGGTTCACAGGACTTATCTTTATTTCCATGGAGCTTTATCTTATTAGGTGAGGAAGACAATAAACCAAAAAGCAACTCAGAGAATAGCTGAGAGAGGCTGTGAAAGAAGTGACAAGGGGCTGTGATAGGGACAGAGGATGACACCCAAGAAAGCCTGTCTAGGGAGGGCAATGAAGCTGGGACCTGGAATGTAAGGGTCCCACCTGTGGGAGCCAGGCCTCTAGCGTGCAAAGATGCCTCTGGGATGGCACTGGCGTGGGAGGCCCCTGTGAGAGAGAGAGACAGGAGGCCAGGGAGTTTTCACAGGACCAGAGCTCAGCGCCAGGATGCCATTGTAGTGTTTGTAACTCCGATATGACCTGATCTGGTTCATTCATCAAGATATTTCCCTGGGTACTGTGTGTGGGGATAATAGCTCTTTCTTTCTTAATTTTTAAATTAAAAATATTTCAATTGACACATAATAATTGTGCATATTTATAAAATACAGTGGGAAAGTTCAACACATGTAGACAAGGTTGAATAATCAAATCAGAGTAATTAGCGTTTCCATCTCCTTTTATACTTATCATTTCTTTGTGTTTGGAGTCTTTAAGCACACCTCTTCTAGTTCTTAATAAAATATATAATAGAGTGCTATAACGCATAGCTCATCCTACTGAACTAATAGAACACTAGGACTCATTCTTATGATCTAACTGTATTTTGGCACCCAGTATACAGACTTTCTCTATGCTCCCTCCCTCCCTAGCCTCCAAAACCACAATTCTACACTCTTCTTTGAGATCAACTTGTTTTGTTTGTTTATTGCAATACTGAGGATTTAACTCAGGGGCACTCTACTACTGAGCTACATTCCCAGTCCATTGTATTTTATTTTGAGACAGGGTCTTCCTAAGTTGCTAGGCTGTCTCAAACTTGCAATCCTTCTGCCTTAGCCTCCTGAGTCACAAGGTCACCTTTTTAAACTTCTTTAGAGAGGTAAGAGCAGGAGCTGGGAGGCCTGGTTGGAGATGTGTGAGTTAGTCATTTACAGGGAGATGATGGTACAAAAGTGGCTTCCATGAGGCTTATGATCCAAAGGGGGAAAACTAGATGGTCTGGTTGACTTTGGAAGTCAACATCATGGCCCTTGTGATGGTTGAGTTTGAACTAATGGGGAGAGCCAAGGAAGTTTCTACATTTCTGGCTTTGCTGGTGAGGGACACAATACCACCAATAACATAGGTGGGGAGGACTGTGGACTGACAATGTGAATTAGGCACTATGCAAGGGGTCTTCCCTATGGTTCTAATACCCTGGAGCAAGTCCCTCCCTCCTTCTCTCCTTTCCTTCCCCTTCCTTCCTTCCTTCCTTCCTTCCTTCCTTCCTTCCTTCCTTCCTTCCTTCCTTCCTTCCTTCTTTTGTTCCTTCCTTCCAATTTCCTAACTTCCTTCCTTCTATGGTGCTATGGATTAATCCTAGTTGGAATTTTACCTATGAGCTATACCCCTAGTCATATTTTTATTTGGAAATGGGTCTCACTAAGTTGCAAAGGGTCTCGATAAGTTGCTGAGGCTGTCTCAAACCTGCAATCCTCCTGTCTCAGCCTCTCAAGTACTAGGATTACAGGTGTGCACCATCATGCCTGGTCCCCTTCACTTTCTAACATCTCAGTTTTCCTTTTCCCTGTCTCCCGTATGTACCATGCAAACTAAAAAAAATAAGAATAATAAAAATTTTATCTCAAAGATGTGCTGTATGAAGTAGAAACACAAGTAGCCAAACACTGTGTGAGATGATGCATAATCTCACTAGAGATAAAGCAAGACCAAAATAAAGTAGCAAGGTTTTTTTGTGGAGTCTTAGGATGATGACTTAAAGGCATAAACTAGGCTCAAATCCTAGGTCTTCTGGTTGTTTTCAGAGTTCTTTTAACTTCTCTCTCTATTAGCAAAAATGGTATAATAATCTTACACACTGGATTGTTATCAAGATTCAATATAATAAGGAATAAAAAACAGCACCTGGCATTCAGATATTGATAAAATTGAATTGCTTCTGTCCAGTGAACTTTACCTATCTTAAAATGCTTTTGAGTGTCTACTGTGTGCCAGGAGACTATTCTGGGCTTGGGAATGAGTAGCCAACAGAAGATAGGAGGGGGTACCTGGAGCCCACATGGGGATGGAGAGGAGGCTGATCATGAACAGGGAAATGAGCACAAGAAGCAGAGCATCTTGGGTGGTGAGAAGTACATTCTGAACAGGTGACCCAGGGTCTTATTTATGTGTCACATTGTGGCATTTTGTCAGTTTAGCATTTTTAAACTCTCAAAAATGTCCCAATTTCATATAAAAACCTATACGTGAATGTTTATAATAGCTTTGTTCACAATTACCCCAACCTGAAAACAATTCAGTGTCCCTCACTGGGAGTGGATAAATAAACTGATGTGAAGCATAGAATCCTCTTCTGCCCTATAAAGGGATAAACTGTAGCCAGACCCCAACAGTCTGGATGAGTCTCAGGAGGAATGGTGTGGCAGAGAAGCTGGACATGAAGAGTGCACACTGGAGAGTTGCATAGGAGGGACATTCTGGAAAGATGTATTTGTAGGAAGAGAACCCCTAGATGATTGGGCTTGGGTCTGGGATATGTTTGGGGCCCACGGAACTCTTTTATATCTTATCTTGGTTGTGGTGGTGTGGGACTTGTGTGCTTGCCAGAAGTTGCATAACTGTACATTAAAATGATGGATTCTATTGCATATAAATTACACTTTCATAAAAAATGGAAAAACTTTCTGAACAAGAAAAAATTGTTCTTATTTGAATGACAAATGATGTGATCATCCTACTTACAAAGTATTTCCAGGGAGGGGATAAAGCAGGAAGTGGGAAAATTCAGGGATAGATGAATATTGACACTTTTTTTTAGGGCAGTATGTATTTATTCAACAGATAATTACAGGGCATTCATTATGTTTCAGCCACCCCTGGTAACAAAACAAAAATCCCTGGTGGAGCTTAGGATTCTGTATTAACATTAAAATGTAGCCTGGCACAGGACACATGCCTATAATCCCAGTACTTGGGAGGCTGAGACTGGATATCACAGATTTGAGGCCAGCCTTAGCAACTTATCAAGACCCTCAATAACTTAGTGAGACCCTGTTTCTAAATAAATAAATAAATAAATAAATAAATAAATAAATAAATAAATAAGTAAATTTTTCTAAAATGCTGGGGATGTAGCTCAGAGGTAGAATGCCCCTGGGTTCTGATCCTTAGTACCACCACCACTAACCACAAAAAATGCAAATGTACATACCCATTTACAAAGTATTTCTGCCTTTAGGAATATATCTAAAGGAAGTAAAAGGTTCCATAAAGATGTTGCACTCATTGATTCTCTGTGAAAAATTATTTCAAAAGTTAAGACCAGAACACAACCTAAAGTCTGACAATAGGGAAATTGGTGAGTAAATTATGATACAAGTGATTATTAAAAATTATAAAGTGTTTACTACATATATTTCTATGGGAAGAAGCCAATGGCATGCATAGTGAAAAATTTGGGTTATAGAATTCATTTTATGAGTGTGAAAACAAAATTCTGAGATAGTACACATCAAGCTCAATTGGGGGTGAAGTTAAGGCATTTTAGTATATTTTATCTTTTTATGCAATAAAAATTCATTTAAAATAATTGGCAATTTAAATATTTCCATTTAAAAATACAAGACAAAAACAGAACAAAAATATTAATCATAATAGGCACGAAATGAACAACCTGAATTTCCTGGGTGAAATTCTGTCCTGGAAAAGATTTGTTTCTTAGCCGGGCGACTGGAAGATCCAGGTTCGTGGCCAACCTCAGCTGCTTAGTGAGGCCCTCCACAACTTAGTGAGACTCTGTTTCGAAATAAAGAATAAAAAATAGGGCTGGGGGTATACCTCGGAGGTAGAATGCCCCTGGGTTCCATCCCCAGTACCAAAAAAAAAAAAAAATTGTTCTCTTGAGGTGGAAAACACATGCTTTTTGTTGGCAAATATTAATGAGGCTTATTTTGGAGAAGCATGCGTCATCTTTACTGTGAAGACTTTACCAATGAGCACAGTATTTTGCTTAAATATTGTATTGGTATAACCTATTAAAACCCATCAAGTTACCTCCTTTCCTGGTCTTCTGTAAAGGGGAAATAGTAGCATTTTAACTCTTTTAACTGAGGGTGAACTAAAACTAAAATAGGCTCTGCTATCTCAAAAGAGACACTCTGAATGTGGTAGTGCTTATATATTAGAATAAAATGTGATATTTATACTCTGTACATAAGTAGAGCAAAGCCTGCTCAGGAGAGCTGTTATATTTTATTTGGCACACTTTCACAGGATTCAGCACCACAGACAGCGACAGAGTTCATGAATATGTGTCTTAATACCTCCAAACAATCATTTGAGTTTTAACCATACTATTGTGATACTGAAGTTGTAAAGATCATTAAGTGTATAGAGCGTCAAGTTTTAGACTAGCCCTCATTGTGCCTGTTGAGAATAAATATATGCAAGTTGAGTGTCCCTAATTTGAAATTCTGAAATCCAAAATGCTCCAAAATCTGATAGTTTTTTTGAACACTGACAGGACTCCACAAGCAGAAATTCCACACCTGAGCTTATGGAATAGGCCATAGTCAAAATGCAGCTGTACTAAAAATTTTGTATGAAATTACCCTCAGGCTGTATAGGGTGCATATGAAACATGAATGAACTTTGTGTCTAGACTTGTGTCTCATCCCCAAAGTAATCTCATTATGTATATGAAAATATTTCAAAATCTGAAAAACGTCCAAAATCTGAAACATTTCTAGTCTCAAGCATTTTGAATAAGAGATACTAAACCCGCAAAATATTATGAAATAAGACTAAGAATTTGAATATCCCAAGTAATTACAATTGCAGAAAACATAGAAGAATTATTACCATGAAACTTTCTAAAGCAGATGAATAAATGGATTTGTATATAAATGTTTCATGTAAATACATATAAAATATCCTATTCAATGTGATAGATCATTATAGATGCTAAATCTATGCTCAGTAGAGATATCAAGTAAAAATTTAAAACTATGATTTTGACTTTTTTGCATTATTATTGTACTTAACATTGAATTTTGGATTCATCTCTATACATTTTTCCAAATTCTGAAGTTCTACAAAGGATAATTTATCATATGTCAGAAACTGCAGTTGGAGCCTCTTTGGCACATAAGTTATTTACTTACTTGCTTACTTACTTACTTACTTACTGGAGATTGAACCCCGGGGCAGTCTACCTGAGAGTCATACTTCCAGCCTTTTTATTTTTTATTTTTTTTTATTTTTTTTTATTTTATTTTATTTTTTTTTGCGGTACCGGGGATTGAACTCAGGGGCGTTCTACCTTTGAGCTACACCCCCAGCCCTATTTTTTTACTCTTTATTTCGAAACCGAGTCTCACTAAGTTGCGGAGTGCCTCACTAGGTAGCTGAGGCTGGCCGCGAACCCGGATCCTCTGGTCTCAGCCTCCCGAATGCTGGGATTACAAGCGTGCGCCACCACGCCCGGCTTATTTTTTATTTTAAAACAAGGTCTTGCTAATTTGCAGAGGGTCTTGCTAAGTTGCTGAGACTGTCCTTGAACCTGTGATCCTCCTGTCTGAACTTCTTAAGTACTAGGATTATAGGCATACTACTTTGAGATGGCAAATAAATTTTATTAATTCAGAGGCACAGCATTTGTATATGTATAGGAAAATTTATAATTGATAAAGTGTTATATAGCATACCTAGCAGTGGAGGAATGTTGTACAACCATATCTTCAATTCTTAAAAATCCATCCCCTCTTTTGGTAATATAAAAATCCCTCAAACTCCCTTGGTTTATTTTCTAAATAAATTATGAATAATTTACTTAGAAATAGAATTATTAGAATTACATTAAATATTAGAATTATTAGATTAATAGAATTCTGTTATTTAGAATTATAAATATACATGATGACTAAACTTCTTTATTTAAACTTGCCCTTGGATATTCTGATATAGCCCTGGAAGGTGAGCTAACCAGTTCCTCAGTTGGGAGGGGTGACTTTTATAGTCATCACTTTAAAAGATTGAAAAAAAAAATAGATAGAGCCCATGCTCTATTGAATGTATTGAAAACATTCATCGTTTTTAGCTCAAGTTGGGATGAGTTTACTTCCTTTGAAGCATCTACTGTGTCAAAGTACTGTCCCAGAAACCACACAGGAAACAGGCATCTGAGCTGTTAACCTAGTGAACTTATAGTTTCATAAAGGGAGCAAAACACACAGAATATAATAACAAGAGACACATTTAACTACAAGACATATGGTTGGCCCTCCATCTTTGTGGGTTTTACATCTGTGTATTCAACCAATCACAAATTTAAAATATTTGAAAAAAATCTGTACTGAATAGGTACAGATTTATTATTATTATTATTCCCTATACAATAAAATATAACTGCTATTTGCATAACATTTACACTGTATTAGTTATTATGAGTCATCTAGAGATCATTTAAATAATCTGTGAAAATACTATGCCATTTTATATAAAGGACTTGAGCATCTTCAGATTTTGGTATCCATGAAGGACTCCCTGTGGATATTGAAGAAAATGTGCACACAGCTATGATTTTTCAAAAGAGTTGACAGCCCCCAAAGGAAAGACCTGCAGATCAAGACTTGAGAGATGATGCCTAGCTCCTCCTCTGCCATTTTTTTTGTGTGTATGGGGGTGGAGAATTCAGAAAAGGCCTCCAGGAAGGAGTGGCCTCTGAGTTGGACTTTGATGCTCAGAAGATGGAGCTATTGGGTAGGGAGGACGACTTTACTGGGCAGGTAGAAGAGTACATGAGGCTAAGTCTGAAACCACAGATGGGCCCCACATTTATCAGACCTGTCATCAAGCTGAGAAGTCTGCTGTGAGCTTCTCATACAGTCAGGTATTTCAGGATGATGTTAGTGGATGGCACCATGGTGGGTCTACTCAGATTCTCCTTTTCTGGGAATGCTTTTAATGGTGCATTGGCTAGAACAAACATGGTTAACAGTAAATTGAAACCCAAGATGGATGAAAAGATTATGCATGAGCTTATAGATGCTATTAATCCATTTTGTGATTAAAAAAATGAATATCCACTCTACTGAAAAAAGTTCTAGATGAGGCAGCCATACCATTCTCAGCGATTGCGAACCCAGGAGAGCTGTTTTTATATCATCTTTGAAGAGATAAGAATGCCTTCCATATCATCATTCATTTTTTTTAATATTGGTGCATTGTAATTATACATCATAGTGAGGTTCAAAGTGATACAAACATACACACACAGAGCACTTGGTGTGTTTCCCTTCTTATATGGACATAGCATTACTGGAAGTGTTGCTTTCATCAAGCCTCTTTTTCCCCCTCCTCACCTTCTTCCCCCAATCCCCTTCTATTCTACTGGCTTTTTTCCTCATCATTCATTTTGCTGATACTAATGCTAGTTGGTGAAGTTGGAGGGAAGATATACAACTCCAATTATACTGTAACCTCTAGTTTTTTTGATATTTCAAAAGTTTATAATAAAAGGTTGTGATAGTTTGGATGTTTTCTAAAAAAAGTGGAATTCTTTACAAATTAAAATGCAACTCTCCCTAGGAAGATACTGACTTTAATACCTATTTGTTGCATTCTTGCAAACACATTGTATGTTGAGGTTTATGAAGTTCTGTTTTTGTTTGTCCCTGTGGAGCAGAATTTATTTCTTTCTCCCAGCCTTGACAATTTGAACCAAAGGGAGCCCTTGGCTTTATGTTTATACTCTTGTCCACAGAGATTCAGAGGCACTGCACTTCTGTGGATGGCCCATATATGTGGAATTTCTTGCTCTCTTTGCCTTTCTGGGACACCCATTTCCCAGTCCACAGACCACAACATTCTTTTAAATGGCTGTCTTATTGATTAGCCTACACATTCTTTGTACTTGTACTCAGAGGACATATGTATCTACAAGGGAAACATTTTCTAAATTGAATAAATAAAGAAATAGGAGTTGTAGAGACTCTGCTCTGGGCCAAGGCTAGGACCAGGTATCAGCCCCTTGGCTGAGGAATGTTTTGGAGTCAGTCTGCAGTGGGCAGTACCACTGGCTTACTGATGATGGACCCAGGAGGAGAAGAGAGGAAGGAGAAATGATGTGAGAGTGGACAGGAGGTGAGCCAGAAGTGAGCTGTGAAGGAACAGAAGAGCAGTGTGGTAGGGAATGAAAGCACATATTTACATATGCATATTTTCTCCATAATCACACAGCTATGGGGAAGAGAATTGAAACATCTAGATCCAGGTTTAATGGGGTAAGGAGAAGAAGAGACAAATAAAACAAAATCTGGCAAAACATCTGACAACTTCTAGGAAAGGATCTTATTTAGGTTAAAAAATACATGCTTATTGTCTCAATCAGCATTCTCATTGCTATCATCCGAAAGACTGACCACACAACATAGAGGAAGGAAGATTTATTTGCTCACAGTTTTCTTGGAGATTTTGGGCTCAGTCCATGTGACACCAGGGATCTGTGGATCTCAGGGCCTGATGGCAGGAAGGAGAGAGTGGGAGAAAGCAAGGCTGTGTTCTCAGATCATGGAGTCCAGAAGCAAGAGATCCAGCAAGGGTAATCAAAACTAAAGCGCAGTCCCTAAGGACACACTCTCAATGACCCACCTTCTCCAGTCATACCCCACTGGCCTAGGTTACCACTCATCACAATATTTATCCACTGATGATATTACAACCCTCATGACTTAATTATATCAACTATGAACATTAATGCATGAGTTCTTCAGGTAACATTCTATATCTAACCATATACTTATGTATAGATGAAAAGAAATTAGTGGAAAAGAGAGCTCTGCCAATTCAGTCTGTAGGGATGCCCTTGGTAAATTGCTAAATAAGAAGTTAAGTTGGGAAAGAAGGTGGCTGAGGTGGGGAGGGACACCAGAGGAGCTGCAAGATTCTGGAGTTGGGCATCTCCAACTCTTTGGTATTTGTTTATACAGTATTCACTCTTATTCATGAAAAATATACTCCCACACCCCAGGAGATGCCTGGAACTGCAGATAGTACCAAAGCTCATATACTATTTTTTCCTTCCACATACTGGGAGAGTCATCTTTTTTTCCTTATGATAAAATACCTGAGAAAAACAACTTTAAAAGAGGAAAGATTTATTGTGGCTCATGGTTGCAGATTTCAGTCCCTTGACCCTACTGCATTGGGTCCATAGCGGGGCAAAACATCATAGTAGGGAGCGTGTGGTGGAGATGAGTTGCTTACTTAATGATGGCTAGGAAACAAAGGGAGGGAGAGAGGAAAGGGCTGGAGACAAAATATATCCTTCAGGGGCACATCCCTAGTGACCTACTTCCTCCATCTAGGCCTTGCCTCCTAAAGTTTTCACCACCTCCCAATAGTCCATGAAGCTATGAATCCATCAATGAATTAATCCACTGATGACATCAGCACCCTCAAGAAAAACATCTCTCAAAGGCCCCGCCTCTCAACACTGCTCCCATGGGAACCAAGCCTTTGACATACAAGCTTTTGGGGAACACTTGAGATCCAAACCATACCATACACATACTTATAATAAAGTTTATCTTATAAATTAGGCCCAGTAAAAGATGGACAATATTTAATAATAAAGTAGAATAATTATAACAATATACTGTAATGCAATCCATGTGAATGTGGGCTCTCTTTTTCTGTCAAAATATTTATGGAAAAAGTAAAGTGAATAACCTAGAATTTCAGAACTTAGCATTTTTCCAGTTTCACTCTGTCTTTTTCTCTTCTTCACACACACACACACACACACACACACACACACACACACACACAGAATGTTTTCTTGGCTGAATTTTTTGAGGTTAAGGTACAGAAATCACATCATGCTACCCTTATATTCTAAAGTATGTTTTTCCAAGGACAAAGATAATCTCTGACATAATCAGAGTTCAGTAATATACCTGAGTTAATTAATATTGATAAAATACCTTTACTTAATATATGGTCCGTGTTTAAATTTCTAGTTGTTAAAATAATGTGCTTTGCTAACTTAAAAAATATATGTAGGATTCACTGGCATTTTGGGTTCCAATTATTGCCAATTATGTTGTAAGACACCCCTCAATATAATTTGTTTGATTATTCGCTTGTCATCATATTCAGACTGAACCTATTGGGGGAGGGGAAAAGATCCTGAGAATGACCCCAAGGCAGGGGCACACGATGTCAGTTTCTGTGGTGGGTGATGTTAAATCCCATCACTTAGTTCAGGTGCTGTCCATCAGATTTCTCCATTGTAAAGATACAATTTCCATTTTGTAGGAAATAAAGTAATCTGGGAGAGTGACACTTTAAGGTTCTGTGAATTCTTGTTCCCAACAGCCTTTCATCTGGTGTTTCTTCTATCCATTGGTGTCCCTTGCCCAAGATAATGATTACTCTGGTGATTACAAAACATAGACCTTTTGCATCTTGTAATTTTCTTTATATTAGTTGATATTCTTCATATTTTTCTCTGAAGAAGATTTTCTTCTCCACTTTTCTTTTGTACTGGGGATTGAACCTAGGGGCATTCTGCCTCTGAGTTATAACCCCATCCCTATTTATTTTTTATTTTGAAACAGGATCTCACTGAAGTTACCATGAGCTGACTTTGAACCTGTGATCCTCCTATCTCAGCCTCCAGAGTACTGCGGTTACAGGCGTGCACCACCATGCCCGGCTCCTCTACCCTTTTTAATTAGTATCAGAGTGGACTTTTAAAAAATAATTAAAGACAACATGCACTTTCATCCATTTCTAACATTTACCATTTTGAGTGCTTCAGTTTTTCCATATTTGGCCAGTAGGAGCCCCTATCAGAAAGGTTTTTGATAAAATTACTAAGTGAATGAAAGAAGAGTATGGAAGTGAGGACTATGTCTATGTGTTTACTATGCTGTTTTCTCCTGAGTCCCTGTTTGTCAATCTAATACGAATATATTTTTATTTCTCTCTAGATCTCATGGACTAATTGGCTCTCATTCAGCAGGAACCTAACAGATAAGTCATTCTGTCTGCTGTGCATCAGGATGATGATTTGATTTTAAAATTATTGAAAATGAAGAAAGCCACATTGCAACGTGACATTGTCAGAGAGAGACAGCAGCTTGAGAATTTCATGTTTATTGCAGTTTGAAGGAAGCTCCTTCCATTAAGTAGGACTGCATGGCCAGCAGCCTTCACTGAAAGGTTGACAATGAGCATCCCAGTGGCTCCTAAGAAATCATGTTTCAATCAGTTGCGGGACAGTAGAAATGGGGCAAGAAATAATAATGAGAGTATCCTAAGTCTGGGAGATACAAATGCCAATCAAATCATGTTGGAGGTCAGCTCCGCTCATGAAGAATCCAAGACACGTGACTTGGTAGATGAAATTGGGAATGCAAATTCTAGTGGGCCAGAACACCACGCCCACTTCCACAAGGAACCTCACCAACTTCAGGACTTTGGGAAAGGATCTCAGGCTGCCTGCACCAGCTTGAGGGATTTTAAACTTCCTCCAACTGCCCACATGGAGCTACAAGAAGAGCGCACGGTGGAGAGAAGCTCAGATATCCCACACACCCCTCGGATGGCTCAGGGACTGAGTCTGTTGAGTCGGAGGAATCTGATCGGCGAGGCCAGTCCAGAGGTTTTGTCTAAAAGGGATGTTGAAATTCCCAGGCACATTCCCAAGGATAAGTTGGCAAAGACCCTTGACAATGAGGAATTGAGAAGGCATTCTTTGGAAAGATCCAGCAGTTCTGTGGCTGCAGTTGGGAACTTGACCTCTCAGCATCCACAGCCTGCAGGGCTCAATGCCCCTGAGCCATGGGGTCATGGTGCTAGAGGTGGAGAGGGACCACAGAGGACATTGACTGACCACTCTCTGGGGGTAGCTTTTCCTCCATCTGATAATACCTCAGAGGGAAAGAGCATGCGGCCTCCTAAACCATCTACCTCAGAAGCCAAGGAGACCACCCCCTCAGAGACCCAGACACAGGGGACACACAGACTGAACGTTTGCAATGAGCACACATCACGTGCTGCCCATCCCGATCCTGCTCTAAATTCAACTTTGGCATCCAAGGAAACCCTGGGTTATTTGGAAGCACAATTAGGTCAGGGGATGGAAGAGCCAAAGGTGGAGCTGAAATATGTTCAAACCAGGACTGGGCAGGAGCCAAAGTTGACCCAGGGAGGGAATCTGGGATGTCACAAGGAAGAGAGCATGTCATCCCTAGAGAAAAAGGAGCCATGTGGGGAAGCACAGGAAGAAGCCACAGATGCAGTTAGCCAGCCATCAAACAGCAGCCGCCACCATCTTGGAGTGAGAACAGGCAGCAGACAGGAAGAGAAGACAGGAGTGCAAGACCCTCTCCAAACCACCCCCAAACAGGGTCCTGCTTCCTTGGGTGTGCCTAGCAGTCAACCCACTGGCAAAATATTGCCAAGTACAGGTGGGAAATTGGGGGGAATGACATCCAGCAGTCTTTCACCAGGTGATGGCCAGGCAGCCTCTGTTCCGAGTGTTCCCACTGACAGCCAGCCCTCGGATGTCAGTGAGGAGAAAAGGAGACAAGGCAGTGGGAACAGGGCCAGGGCCATGGTGTTAGCCTCAGATCCTTCTGTGGGAGAGGGCAGAACCGAGGTCCCTGAGCCCCTGAACCCTCAAAGCATCAGCTCAGAAGCACAGAAAAGCACAGAGATTATAACACCTATGGCTGAAAACAGGAACCTTCTAGAAAATGCAACCAAGACTGAAATTACCCCATCGAGAGCAGATTCAGTTCCCAACACCTCAGAGACAACTGTGAACACAATTCACCAGCCCACACCACCCAGTAGCAGTGTTCAGGACCTCGGCATGTCCCCTGCGGATACAGGGCCACCCTTGACAGCCCTGGCCCCCAAGGACAGCTCACGGCTGCTGAATGCACCCCAAAAAGTGCCTGAGAAGAACACCTGCCCCAGTGGGATCCACAAGCCCGTTGTCATACCCCTTAAGGACACACCTTCCTCAGAGGAAGTAATGGAAAAGCATCAGGTTGAAAATACAGATGAAAGGACAGAAACGAAGCCCATCATCATGCCCAAGCCCAAGCACGTGAGGCCCAAGATCATCACCTACATCCGCAGGAGCCCACAGGCCCTGGGCCAGGTGGACACCTCACTGGTCCCCGTGGGGCTTCCCTATGCCCCACCCACGTGTAGCATGCCTCTGCCCCAGGAGGACAAGGCAGTGAGTGGTGACCTGAAGCCATCTGCCAACCTGTATGAGAAATTCAAGCCAGACTTGCAGAAGCCAAGGGTGTTCAGCTCTGGACTGATGGTGTCTGGCATCAAGCCCCCTGGGCATCACTTCAGTCAAATGAGCGAGAAGTTTTTGCAGGAGGTAAGAGAATGCCACTGTGGTATGACTCATAAGTTGCATGTCCTAAAGTCTGTTTTATGTTTTCACTAAATTGTGAAAGCAAAATGTCCTCTCTAAGTCAACTCAAGATGCTCGCGCATATAATTGTGCAGAGGCAGATGTGTTTGACTGGAGGAGATCTTCTAGAGAAAATGGATGTTTTAAAAATAATTTTTATTTGGTGCACTGTCATTGTGCATGAGAGTGATTCATGGTGATACATTCATATATGAACATAACATTATTTGGTCTTTTTTCTTCTCCGAACCTCCCCTTTCTCTTCCCTCCTCTTTCCCTTGATCCCCTTCTGCTACTCTACTGGTCTTGCTCCTACTTTTCCTGAGGTTCCTCCTGTTTCTTTTTTCTCTCTAGTTTCTACACGTGAGAGAAAGCATGTGATCCTCGATTTTCTGAGTCTGGCTGATCTCACTTAGCATGATGTTCTCCAGTGCCAGATAAATGGACATTTTTGACTAGAAGACTATGGTAGTCATAATGAGATACAGCCAACATCTAAGGAGACCCACTTAAAATTCACTCAGTATAATATATAGGAAATTATATAAGCATGCACTTAAATGAGCTTCCATTCTTCCATGAGCCAGGTCAAAGCAAGAAAGAATGCAAAGTAAATATATTCTTTAAATCGATCAAATTTATTCTCTTAATGGAGAGTATTCCCTTTTAGGGAGCATATTGTGTCAGACATGTGAAGAACACAGTGAATGAGCATAAAATAAAGGATTAGGTATAGGCTCTTTGCTTTTCATAAAAATAATATTACAACTAACATTTAGTTGAGCACCTGCTGTGTGTTGGGCTCACATAATACATACTATCTAGTCTTTATTAGTCTTCACTAACCCTTCCAGTAATTCTTTGAAGGTTGTGTACATGAGAAACAGACTTGGGATATTTAAGTCACTCACCCAAGACCACAGACAGTGTGGAGATTCTCACTCAGGCCTGTAAGTTTCAGAGTCAGTATGTGGGTGCTGTGCTGAGTTATCCTGAGACCTCAGAAGTAAGATTTGTCTGCTGAAGCCATCTCTTGAAGGCAGTCAGGGAAATCAGTTAAAAGGGACATGAATCAGCTCATCAGGTCACCTGGGGCACAAATTGGAAGCTGTGGGATGGCTCAGCCTTTAGGACGCATGCGGTGTGTGCAGTGTGGCTGCATTACCTCCCCACCCTCCCTCAGGTCATCCACCTTGCTCTGCCTGGATGCTCTTCTCTCAGTCATCTGAATGGCTCCCTCCTCCCTTCTTCAGGTCTCTGTTCAGATGTCATCTCACTGGACAGTCCCCTCACCTTCCCATGTTCTCTGGTTTCTTTCTTCTGAGAGCTTTCCTCCACCTGCCATACATACTTTTGTCTTGTTTTGTACTGACTAGGATGTAAATTTTGTGAAAGAGGGCAGTTTTTCAATGTTTTCTTCCCCACTGTGTTCCCAGAGTTTGGAATAGTGCTTTATAAATCTGTGATCAAAGGACACTGAATGGGCCCAGGGCAGAGCTCAGTGGTTAAGTACTTGCCTAGCATGTGCATGTGTGAAACCCTGGATTTGATTTCCAGCACCCCTTCCCACCACCGGTGTTGAATGATACCTGGATTATGAGCTCTATATATGGCTGGATCCAAACAAAAGTACACCAGAACTAGAGATAGAACAACTGAGCCCAAAGCTTGATCAAATATCCTCACATATTTAAAGAATGTATGGGTCACAGCAGAGGTTGTGTTCTAGCACAGGAAAAAGGTGAATTTGTTGTCAGCAGTAGACATGAGTCACCTGTGTTGTCCTGGGGCAGGCCCTTAGCAACACAGCTTGTTCTCTAACTTCTGATTCTGGGCCTGCCAGCATCCCTGAGTGTACCTGTCCTCCCACCTTGAGAGAGAGGGTGGAGAATGTGAAGTCTGGGTTGGCCTTGCTGTGCACTCCTGTCTGCAGTGGCTTCTCCTGCAGTTGTCTTCTGCATGAGTGCATGTTCTGTCCAGGTGCACCTGGGTCTGACTTGAGGCAGTAGCTTCTTGTTAACAGTGGATCAGCTAGCATTTTTGTTTTATACACCAGTCTCTGAGTTTGGTTAAGGTGAGTCATTATCACATTTCTAAACACTCATCCCAGGCCAGGATTAGTATCTGACACTGGGCTCTTCTCTAAGACAAGAACCCTCCCCACAGAACCCCTGGAAGCTGGCCCTCCCAGGATCACAGGCACAATGCTGGTTAAACAAAAGAATGACCCTTCTTCTCAAGCATCAGTGAAAAGTTCCGTGAAGACATTCTAAATTTTTCTCTGCAAAACATGCTCATGAGGGAAACTTCCTTTGGTAATGGAGGTAAAACCCTGTTAGTGCTTGCAGTTTTTTCTCTGTGGCCTCCTTTGTTTTTCTCTGTATAGTCTTTAGGTTGCTTCTGCTCCCTATGAGAATAATCGCTATATAATATGCATATTTCCCCCAAATTATTTTCTCTCCTTCATTTTCTAGAAGCTACTCCAAGTATCGAGGGAATGGAACTGGGCAGGTGCTATGTCGCTTGAGTGGTCCTGAGGGGCAGACCTCACACCAACTTCTGTCTCTAAGGGCCATTTTTTTGCTATAATATGAGTATATCTGAGAATATCCAAGGCCAGGAGGCCCTTTTGTTCAGGCTGTCATGTATAGCAGGGAGCCCTGGACATTGCACTAATTTCTGGGGTAATCTTTAGTCAGAAGGGAGAAGCCAGGTGCAGTGGTGCATGCCTGTAATCCTAGTACTTGGGAAGCTGAGACATGATGATTACAGGTTCGGGAACAGCCTCAACTACTTATCAAGACCCTCAACAACTTAGTGAGAATCTGTTTCAAAATAAAAAGGGGGCTGGGTTGAAGCTCAGTAATAGAATGCCCCTGGATTCAATTTCTAGCACCACAAAAAAAAAGGGGGGGGGGAGGGAAGCAGATTGGCCCTTGATATTTGCTCCTACAGCTCCAACTTGATGAAATGCAGCAAGTCCCCATCCTGTGAGGCTCAGTGCTGGGTGATCAGAAAGCCACCCTCCTGTCTCCATGGGTCCTGGCTCACCACTGGTGGCTCCAGTAGTTGCAACAGAAAAACTTTTCAATTGTGGAAGACATATTTTTTAATAAAATAGTCTTAAAAATAAAAACCCAAACTAGCAACAGACTTTCCCATTACTATTGAAAGATCCTTCCTGGTTAGATAGTGTGGGTGGAAACAGAGATCAAGAGTAAGCACTCATACGAGGGACACGCCTCTTCTCTCTTCTTGGTTGGTAGAAACCATGCAGGTGTTGAAAGTTTTCGGAAGAGTCTTCTGAGATGATCTAGGACCATATCCTGCCAGGGGATGAAATATGCTTGCTCATTTATACTGTAGGTCTCTGCAGAGGGAGGGAGGGAGGGAGGAAGAGAGCCAGAGAAAAGACAGGGGACGATTGTGTGTGTGTGTGTGTGTGTCTGTGTGTGTGTGTGTGTGTGTGTGTGTGGTATTGGGGATTAAACCCATTCTACTTCCAAGCTATACCCCTAATACTATTTTTATTCTTTTTTTTTTTTTTTTTTTTTTTTTTTTTTTTTGCGGTACTAGGGATTGAACCCAGGGGCATTCTACCTCTGAGCTACATCCCCAGCCCTATTTTTTATTCTTTATTTTGAAACCAGATCTCACTAAGTTGCGGAGTGCCTCACTAGGTAGCTGAGGCTGGCCACAAACCTGGATCCTCCGGTCTCAGCCCCCCAAATGCTGGGATTACAAGCATGTGCCACCATGCCCAGCTATTTTTATTCTTAATTTTGAAACAGGGGCTCACTAAGTAGCTGAGGCTGGCTGCGAACCTGTGATCTTCCTGTCTCAGCCTACCAAGTACTGGGATTACAAGAGTGCACCAGCATGCACTCTGGAAGGTGGTGTCTTACAGTATGCTCCGTGGGAGACAGGGTGGTCCCCTGCCACTCCCTGGTCCACCTCATCTCTGAGGGGCACTGTGTTCATAGTGCTCTCCAGAGAAGTGTGTGTGTGTGTGTGTGCATGTGTGTTGTGTGTGTGTGGGGGGAGAGAGTGAGCAAGCCGTGTACATGCACATACACATACATACACCCAGAGAGACTGACTTGTAGCTAGCCCTCTATCTCCATGGGTTCCACATCCCTAGGTTCAACCAACTGTGGGTCAAAATGTTCAAGGAAAGTCGAGCATGGTCCTGCACACCTGTAAACCCACTACTTGGAAGGCTGAGAAAGAAAGTTCCTAGGTTCTAGACCAGCCTCAGCAACTTAGCCAGACCCTGTTACTAAATAAAAATAAAAAGGGCTGGGGGTATAGCTCAGGGGTAGACTGTCTCTGGGTTTAATCTCAAGTATCTCCCCACCCACGCACATAAAAAAGTTCAGGGAAAAAATAGTGTGTACTGAATGTATACAGAATTTTTTCTTGATTTAAAATATATGGGAGGATTATGTAGGTTATATGGAAATAATAAACCACTTGAGCATCTGTGGATTTCAGCATCCACAGTGGATCCTGGAACCAATTTCTCACATATACCAAGGTAAAAATGTATTTTATACCCTTTTATTGGCACATTATAATTATACATTATAATGAGGTTCAGAGTGACACTTGCATACAGCCCTTGGTGTGTTTATCCCCGTATCCCACCTCGCTTCCTCCCCTTCTCATGCCTGTTTTTGAAGTTGGCATTATTGAAGATAAATTTGTATATGTACATGAGATTATTGAATTGTTTCCTACATTGTGTCCTTCTCCCCTTTATCTTCCTCAGTCCTCCTCCACTCTTTTACTAGAATATCTTCATTTATCTATCTTCTGTCTCTCAATTTCTCTCTTAGCTTCCACATATGAAAGAAAACATATGACCCTTGACTTTCTGAGACTGGCTGATCTCACTTAGCATAATATTATCTAGTTCCATCATTTTCCCACAAATGATATAATTTCATTCTTCTTTATGGCTGAGTAAAATTCCACTGTGTGAATATACTTCAAAAAAGATATTCTTAGAAATAAATCTAACCAAGGAGGTAAAATATATCTTAAAGAACTGGCTCACATGATTGTGGAAGATGGCAAGTCCCAAATCCCCAGGGCAGGCCACAAGCTGGAGACCAGGGGAAGACTCTTCTTCAGGAGAGATCAGTCTGTTTTTAATTAAGAACTTCAACTGATTGGATGAGACCCACCTAAGATATAAAGGGTGATCTGTTTTATCCAAGGTCTACTGATTGAAATGTTAATACCATCTAAGAATTATCTTCAGCAACATCTAGAGTTGTGTTATACCAAATAACTGGTCACTGTGACTCATCCAAGTCGATGCGTAAAATTAACCACCACAATGCACCCCTCCCTGTCACCATCCCAGTGGCTTCTCTGTGAAGCCTTCACATTCACCTGTGTGTCCCCAGCACAGGATCACAGGGAAGACAGGACAGGGCAGAGAGCAAGAGGGACAATCTAAGAGCTTATCTGCATGGATATCTTGATTTTAGGTGTTTATTTGAAATCACAGGGTTCTTTAGTGTGCTTTCAAAGTTATTTCTCTAAAAAGACTCCATTGAAGACAAATGAGAAATCGCAACATTTGGAGCTGATCTGCATGTGTCTATGACAAGGCACTGTTACCTGTCATGTCCTGTCAGTAAACATGAAAGGAAAGAGCGTGACGCTTTTTGTAGATTCCCTGGTTTAATTAAAAATGCATCCTCTAGGCATCTAAGGCATACTTTATACCTTTTTAAAGAATTTGTGCTCTTACCAGAAACAAATTACCCAATCCAGTGACAGGCATTGAAGTTATTGAAATTGTTGTTGGGTGAGAGTGTGGTGGATTTTAACCTTTGAAAACTCTCCAGTTCCAAGCTGGGCATAGTGGCACACACCTATAATCCCAGTACTCGGGATATTGAGACAGGAGGATTGCAAGTTTAAGGCCAGCCTCAGCAATGTAGCAAGACTCTCAGCAACCTAGCAAGATCCTATCTCCAAACAAATATAAAAAGGGCTGGGAGTATAGCTTGGAGGTAGAATTCCCCTGAGTTCAATTCCCAGTACTAGGAAGGAAGGAGGGAGGGAGGGAAAGAGGGAGGGAGGGAGGGAGGGAGGGAAGGAAGGAAGGAAGGAAGGAAGGAAGGAAGGAAGGAAGGAAGGAAGCCCAGTTCCAAGGAGCTGAGTAATTACTGACATCAGCATATTGCAATCATAAAAACCTTACTGAGGGAGGTTGGAAATGATACTAATTCCCTCATAAGAGTATCTATTCAAAGCAATGATTTAGAAACTAAAATAAAAAATGGAGGGTATATGAGTATAAGAGAAAAGGCAGAGATTGATAGTGAGAAAGCAAAAGAGTGGTAACAATATTATTGGAGAACTGATATATAGTTTTTTCCCAGGACTGTAATTTGGCTTAGCCTGAATGCAGTCTATCTACTATAGCAGTCATGAATACTTTACAATGTGATTATGATAAATTTTTCAACACCTAATCTTTTGTTTCAGTAATGTCAGTTTTATGGAGAACTTTGTATCTATTTCAACATTAAAAGAGTATCAAATTAAGGTTCTATCTCTTCAATAGCTTGGATCAAAGCCTTTATACAGCCTCTATTAAAGAATATTGTGAAGTGTTCGTGACTCCTGAATAGAGTGAAGTTTGACACATAAAACGTACAGTGATTTAGAGCAGAATTAATTAACAGATATATCTTTTCCAAGGCTCCTAGCACTGTTATTTTTCATTATAACTGAAAGAAAATAGATTACATAGTTCTGACACTTTTTCATATTTAATATAAAGTAACAATGGGCTGGGAGTGTAGCTCAGTGGTAGAGTACTTGCCTAGCATCTGTGAACCCTGGTTCAATTCCTAGCACTGGAAAAAAAAAGAAAGAAATCAATAACATATGCAGACAGTGTGTGAACAGGATGGCATACACTAATGGTATTAGTCCAAACTCTTAAGAACAAAAGAAAGTAATAATCATATCATGGAGTCAGAATTCCTTTACTTAACAAGTTATTTTCTTCAGCTGTGTATAGACACTGTTCTAGATGCTATAAACTCAGCAACCAACAAGACCCTTCCCTAGAACTCTCATTTCAGTGCAATGTCCCTGAAGATTCCTGGAAGCTTCACCCTAGTAGATAAGACAATGAGATTAGATGAGGGTAGAGTCCTGAAAACACATTTCCCATTAATGCCTCTATTTTTTCTAAATAGCCATCTCCCCCTTCATTAACAATGCTTGTTTTATTTCTGCACTGCCTAGTAGGGAAAACATAAATTGATAAAAGTTCATCTACTTATCATAAGATGAGGCTACATTAAAAGTGATACCTTTTCTCTTTGGGTATGATGAAACTTTGATAATTTGGGGGGCATTTGCTAAGTTCTTTGCTTCACTGACATTTATTTATTTAAAGTTTGCCAACTGACTCAAATTCCAGCAATTATGTTACCATGAATTTAAGCATCTCATAGAGCACGTTCTTTTTTCTCCCAGTGAAATATAAATCTGTACTATAGAACTGGATGAGACTTAGAGATCAGCTAGTCATGCTATCAACTTAGAGATGAGGATGCAGCAGGGCCAGGGACAGGAAGTGATCTGTGATCAAGCAGCTCAGTGGTACCTGAGTGGCCATTGCTCAGCCCCGTGTCTTCTGACCCTGTTTAGTCTCATGCTGACCGGAAGGACCTGATTGAACCTCTGATCATTTATCACAGGTGACAGACCATTCTGGAAAAGAAGAATTTTGTTCTCCTTCCTACACTCATTACGAAGTCCCTCCAACATTCTACCGATCAGCCATGCTTCTCAAGCCCCAGTTGGGGTTGGGTGCCATGTCCCGGTTACCTTCTGCAAAGAGCAGGATTCTGATCGCAAGTCAGAGGTCTTCAGCAAGTGCCATCCACCCGCCGGGACCCATCACGACAGCTGCCAGTCTCTACAGTGCTGATCCCTCAGGTAACGGGTCCCACGGTTGCTGCCTTTTCCCATAAAATGTCTAAATATGGATGCTTCTCATCCCTTGCAAAGAGCCTTTCCCCTGTGGATGCAGACATTGGTGAAAGCTCATCTATCTGCAGCTGCCATCTTCCAAGCCACCTTCACAATGCTGGTCCATGGTCCCACCTCCTGGCTTCTAGTTTCTCCCTTCTCTAAAACACCCCATACACTGGGGTTCCGAAGACTTTGTCTGCCAAGGACCAGGTAGCAGATATTTTACAGTTTATGGGTCAAAATAGTCTGTGTCATAACTACTCAAAGCTGCCAGGGTAGCCTGCAGGCAGCCCCAGGCCACAAGCCATTGAGCAGGTGCATTCCGGTGTGGTGCACTTTACGGAAGCAGGTGAGGGCTGAATCACCACCCTCAGCTGGACTTTGTCAGAAATTTCCTCAGGACACAATACTGGCCACATCAGCAGTCTTGACACCCCACATTTGTGCAGAGCAGCCCTCTGCCCTTCCCAGACTCCTGCTCTGCAGCGGTGGCCAGGTCTTCAGGATGTTCTCTGCACTTCATTATATCTCTCCTCTGCTCCCATGGTTCCCTCCAGGATTCATATATTATTTTATTATAGAAATAATACATGGCCATTGAAAAAATTTGGATACAGATAAGTATGACAAAATTCTAATACAGATGAATATGAAGAAGAAACAAAGTATGTTTATATTTTAGCATCCAGCTAGAGCTAATATTATGGGATGTTTTCTAATTTTTTATTGGTGCATTGTAACTATATACATCATAAAAAGGTTCAGCATAATAGAAAACACATGCAAATAGCACTTGCTGTGTTTCCCTCCAGGTCCCTCCCACTCCCTCCCTAGCCCCAGTGATACCTTTGTATATGGATATAACATATTTGAACTGTCGTCTTCCTAAATTCTTCCTCTTCCCCTCCCTGCCTCCCTTGCTAAGTCCTTTCTCACTAGTTGAACTGATTTCTATCCTAATTTATCTGAAGTCCTTTTATTTCCTATTTTCTCTCCGTCTTCCACATATAAGAGAAAACACACAAACCTTTAAGCTGATCCACTTTCCTGCAAATGACATAATGTCATTCTTTTTCGTGGCTGAGTAAAATTCTATTGTGTATATACCATATTTTATTTATCTACCTTTCTCTTGTTGGGCACCTAGATTGGTTCCATAATTTGACTATGCAAATTTGTTCTGGAAAAAAATCATTAACAATCAGGGAAATGCAAATCAAAACCACACTGAAATTCTATGTAACTCAAATTAAAATGGCAATCATCAAGAATACAAAAAATACTAAATGCTGGTGAGAATGTGGGGAAATAGGAACTCTTATACTCTGTTGGGGGGATTGTAAATTGGTACAACCACTATGGAAACAGCATGGAGGTTCCTCAAAGTATTAGGAATGGAACCACCATATGCCACATCTACATCACTTCTTAGTGATATAGATAAAGAAGAATTGAAGTCAGAACACTATAATGGTATGTGTATCTATTGGTGGGCTCTCCTGTTGTCAGAGCTGGGACAAGCTGGTTATGGGATTTAATCCCTCACTCAGCAGTCATTCCTGAGAACTGTCGGCACTATTCCAGGTGAGGGAACAAAACAGAGAAATAGACAAAAATCCTTGTCCTGGGGAGCTTAAATTTTATAATGAATAGGGGCAGACTTTTAATATTTATTTATTTATTTATTTAATTATTTATTTTTGCGGTATTGGGGATTGAACTCAGGGGCATTCTACCTCCAAGCTATACCCTCAGCCCTATTTTTTATTCTTTATTTTGAAACAGGGTTTCCCTAAGTTGCGGAGTGCCTCACTAGGTAACTGAGGCTGGCTGGGAACCCGGATCCTTTGGTCTCAGCCTCCCAAATGCTGGGATTACAAGCATGCGCCACCACGCCCAACTTGACTTTTTATTTATTTATTTATTTATTTATTTATTTATTTATTTATTTTTGTAAAGTAAGTAAATAAATTACATGGTCTATTGGGAGCTATAAATTATATTGAAGAAAATAAAACATTAGAGAAGGGAAATAGGAGGTTTGGGAAGAGAAGGAGGGAGATTAAAATTTTTAAATACAGTGGTTGGAAAAGACCTTTAAACCAATTCACAAAGAAAGTGAAGGAGAGACCCCCACAGAAATCTGGGGTACCTCATTCCAGGCAGAGGGAGAAGCCAGTGCAAGGGCTCTAAAGTGGCCAGAAGAGGAGAGTGTAGGGAATGAAAATAGAGAGGGGATTGGTTTAGGGAGTGTGTTTGGGGTGGGGGTCACATATAGTCTCAGTACCATTGTAGGGATTTGATTCTCATTCTACGTGAGAAAGAAAACCATTGGAGGGTATGGAACTGGGGTTGCATAATCTGACTTTCGTTTGAGCTGGATATTTCTGACTCCTTTGTCAAGAATAGACTATAAATGCTCAAAGGTCAAAGCAAGGAGAAAAGTCTGGAGGTCACATGGAGATCCAGGTGGGAGAGGGCAGGACCTTGGACCATTTGGTGATGAGAGACAGTGAAAAGGTAGAGTCAAGTGGACTTTCCCGAGGGTGATGGCAGGGTTTTAGGCCTGAGCCTTGAGGAGAATAGAGTGCCACATGGGCAGGTGGGGAGCTTAGAAGGACAAGCAGGTGTCAAGTTAGGACACATGAAGATTGGAATGCTTGAGTTCATCTTATAGTAGAGCACTGGATCTTGGACTAGACTTTAGAGCTCAGGACCTGGTTAGAGATACAGTGGTGCTAGTTAGCAGCAAGCAGATGGTATTATAGCTATGACCCCCCCCCCCCAATTCATTGCTGTCCAGCACCACTGCACCTTCATCAGTAATCCATAAATCCAGGGTGAACTTGAACTGTGTGCCTTTAAAATAGTACGATGTAACACATGCTGATAGTTCTATTTCATGCACAAAATGTGGGAAAACTTTAAATCCCTAAAAATAAACTTAGTTAGGATTCATCTTGGTAATTGTCAAGCTTTTAAGAATATACCTCTTGCTGGGAATGGTGAGGCATGCTTGTAATCCCAGTATTGGGAAGCTGAGATAGGAAGATTGCAGGTTTGCAAACAGCCTGGGCTACTTAGTGAGGCCCTCTGCAACTTAGTGAGATGCTGTTCAAAATAAAGAATAAAAACAAAATAGGGCTGAGGGTGTAGCTTGGAGGTAGAATGCCGCTGGATTCCATCCCCAGTACTGCAAACAAAACAAAACAAAACAAAAAAACCCATATATATATAAACCCATATATATATATAGTGCATAAAAATACCACTGGCTAGGAGGGACAGAATGATGGAGACCTTCTCAGGGTTGCTTATTTGTTTGCAATCAGAGTATCACTTCTTAAACTTCATTTCAGTCCTTGGAAATACACATGAAAGAGGCCCTCTCATCCTTACTCTCAGGACCCTCAATCCCTTTTCTTGGGCTTCCATGTGTCTTAATTTAGAGAACAATGTGTGCATCTATGAGTAGTCATTGGAGACCCAGAAAAATCTGACAGGCCACGCAAAATATTGGGTCCCTTATTAGTGCTCTCGGGTGAATCACCTGGCAGAAGCTGTGGAATAGATAGTTCTCCAGAGACTAGGGGCTTCAAAAGGCAGTGCCACAGCTCCTGTTAGCGGCTACACAGTGGAGCTGCCCAGGGCTTTTGCTTAGCTAATTGCCCGCCCCCCCCCCCTTCTTGAGCAACTTTGAGGAAGTCTCCCAAGCATTCAGCAGCTGCTCTGGCAACAGTTTGACTCATTCATTTCTTCACTTTCTGGAGAAATCCTTTCATTTTCTTTACGCTTTCCTTAGAGATAGTTCCGTTCTCTTCAAACTCTACTTCCTTTTTATTTCACAAAAAAGACTTGGCTGTTTCATAAAATGTAAATGAACAAAAGTCATTATCTACCAAAAACCTATTAATAGTTACCCTTAAACTGAGAGCTGAAAGGATTCTATGTCCCAACTCTACCAAGAAAGGATGGGTCCTATCTGCATACTATTCTTCCCTGCCTCCCTTGCCTAATCTTTTCCCACTAGTCTACTGATTTCTTTTCTAATTTATCTGAAGTACTTTTGTTTCCTATTTTTCTTCTCCAATCCCTTTTCAAGGTCCTTAGTTTCTTCCTTGATGGTAAGATGATGAACTCAAGAAGTCTTGGCCATTTTCTTTTCTCAGACTCCTCACACCCCAACAAGAGAACATTGCAAACATCATCTCTAATGAATCTAGAAATATTTGTGTATTAGTCAGAGTTCTCCAGAGTAGAACAACTATATATATATATATATATATATATATATATATATATATATATATATGACTATAAGAGATGTAGTAGATTGCCTTATGTATTGGCTATCAGAGGCCAGTAGTCCCACAATGGCTGTCTTCAGGCTGTTGAGCCAAGGAAAGTGGTAGCTGCTTAGTCTAAAAAGCTGGAAGCCTCAGAACAAGAAGGCCAATGATGCAGCCCCAGACTGAGGCTGAAGGTCTGGAAGTCCCTGGAGAGTTCCTGGTGCAAGTCCACACTCAAAGGCTGTAGAATCTGGGGTCTGAAGTCCATGGCAACAGCATTGACATGTATCTGTTTGAGAAGAGTCAAGCATGTCCATGCACCATCTTCCCCCTCTGCTTTTCTCTTCCATCCCGGCTCCCAGCCTATTGGATGGTGCCATACATGTTCAGGACTGGTCTTCCCCACTCAGTTTACCAGCCCACATGCCAATTATTTTCTGGAGGTATACATCCAGAAGTATAATTCATCAATTCTATCAGTAACCCTCAATCCAGTTAACCTTGCAAAATTAACCTTGCAATCTGTGTATCCAAACCAAATTAATCAAGGAAGAGCTGTCAGATACAGAGAACACCTAAAGAGGGTGCCATCAACTGCAGTCTCAGGACAGGTTACAGAGGAGCCACAGAGCAAGGCAGTCAACTTTGAGGGCAAGATTGGAAGTCTTGTGTTGGAGCAATGGGCAGGAGGCAGGAGTGGCCATGGCCCTAGGAAACAGCCCACAAGACAGCACAGCAGGGAATAGGGCCGCACATGAGCACGTGTGTCTTTACAGTGAGGCTGTGTGTCAAGAGACTCTAAAATACAAACAGTCTTATAGCTGCCAACTTCACTTTCCTGGAGAGAAGCCCAGTTTGAAGAAAGATCAGTTGTCTGGCACACAATCTCAGATAGTAAGGAGCCTCCTGTCAGGCAGAGAGAATTTCTGCAGACTCGGAACCCAGTCTGGTCTCTTCCTCAATGAACCTCATGCAAATGGCTAGATAGGAGGATCTTGCCTCCTGAGAAAATGAGAATCAAGGTGCACAGCCCCTCCTACTCACACTCCTGCTTATATACACACACTTGCAGGCCCAGATACAGGGCCCTGAGCCCCAGGAAAAAGAAGAAAAACTGTTTCTGTCTCTAACACATTCTCATTACTTTTAAATTTTAGGTCCTCAATTTTACTTGTTATGACTCAAATGGGATGGACGGGCTCTTTTAAGAAGCCCCCAGGTTCCTAACAGGCTATTCTTAATACAAACATTGAAAGAAGCTCAATTCAGCTACCAAGAGAATAAGACATTCCAATCTAAACCCACTTCTTACAAAGCAAGTGATCCAATTCTAACCACTCTAACTACTATAAAAATCTCATCTCCCTCTTTTCTCATCTTTTATAATGTATTTTTCAGAAGCTGATTTCTTAATCAGTGATTCTCAAATATTTCCCAGTCTTCCCTGACAGCCACCCCAGTCATGTCCATCAGGTCTTCTCAGATCTCCCTCCTCACCAGCCTTGCTAGAGTAACCCAAGACACAGAGTAACCACCAGACCAGTCCACTCTGCTTCCACTATATCCTTTTACAACAGGGAAGGACGGGAAGCTCTGTTATGCTTTATTTCTTGAAGGTCTTTGAGGATTTCTGCCTTTTGGACTCTCAACCATCTTCTTATAAGGGGAGGTCTTCCTATTTAGGTACTTACAGAAGAAGTATGTTCCAGTTAGAGAAAACAGCACATGCAAAAGCTCTGGGGTAACAATGAGCTTGGCATGTCAAAGAACAGGAATAGAGCCAACTGAATCTGAAGTGAGAGGTACATAGTAGGGAGGTGACAGACAGATCACATTGTACCAAAAGGCTCAGGTAGAGTTTAAAGCATGATGGGAAGCCGCTAAACATTTTAAACATGTTCTGATTTATTTTTATTTCTATTTTACCATTTACTTTATAAAATCTTTCTAAAGAACTTTACTGGTACAATAAGATTATACATCATAGTGAGATTCAAAGTGATACATTCATATATGCACATGACATTCCTTGGTGTGGTTCCTTCCTAACCCCATCCACTACCCTCTTCCAACATAGGTGTCCACTAACAGATAAATAGACAAGGAAGCTGTGTACATGCAATACAGTTTTACTCAGCCACAAAGAAGAACAACATTATGTCATTTGAAGGAAAATGGATGGAATTAGAGAACATTATGCTAATGAGTTCAGCCAGTCTCAGACACTCAAGCTATGTTTTCTTTCATATGTGGAAGCTACAGAGAAAAATGGGAAACAAAAAGGACTTCAAATAAATGAGAGAGACCAGCAGAATTGTGGAAGGGGATTGGAAGAGAGAGGTGGGGAGGGGAAAAAGGAGACTTGATGAAGGAAACAGTTCAAATAACGCTATGTCCATATATGAAGATGTCACTGCCAATCTCACTAACGTATATATGGGGGGAGGGGGGAGGTGGGATCCAGAGGGAACCACACCAAGCGCTGTGTGCATGTGTGTTTGTATCGCTTTGAACTTCACTGTGATATGTACTTACAATGCACCAATAAAAGTATATATTTAAAAAGAACCTACAGCCAGGCATGGTGGCACACACTTGTAATCCCAGTACTTGGGAGGCTGACACAGGGGGATCGCAGGTTCAAAGCCAGGCTTGGCAATATAGCAAGGCTCTCAGGAACCTAGTGAGACCCTGTTTCCAAATAGAGAAATAAAATCAGGCTGGGGGCATATCTTGGAGGTAGAATGCCTCTAGGTTCAATTCCCAGTACCAAAAAAAAAAAAAAAAAAAGAACCCAAGGAACAAAAACCAACCAACAACCAACCAACCAACCAATACATAAAGTAACCAATAAAGTAAGTAAGTAAGTAAGTAAGTAATGGGGATGAAGCCTGGGTATCCAGAGGGAAGGCAGTTGACATCCTAGCAAAATCAATTCAAGCCTGTGGATGTAAGAGACAAATAGCAAAAATGGCTGGAGGAGCCTTGGTCAGGGTTTCTGGAAAATACTTAAGATAATTTGGGGTGACTGAGCCAAAGCCCAGAATTTCATAGACAGTTGCCTCTCTATTGACTTTGACCCAAACAGATACAGCCTTGCCAAGTTGTACCCAAATGTGTTATGGATTAGAAAAAAAATCTGTCAAATTTTCAGGTAATTGAACATTTTTAGCTTATTGCTGTCAATGAGTAAAACATTATCTGCAGTCATTTCCCCAGGTCTATCTGCTCAGCTTTTAGCAAATTAAAATAGCTGGGGAAAAAAAGCAGAGTGAAACCTACCAAGTTTTGAAATATAGACAATCAAATTGTTAACATATTTTGAAGAGCAAACAAACTTGATGAGATAATTGAAACAGGCACACCCTGAATGGTTCTGATAATGTTAGAAATTTAGCAAAATGTAAGCATATGCTCAGCATTTCTGGTGCAGGAATTCTAAAATGGCAATGGTTATTTTCTCCCCTATGACTTTTGCTTTTTGGTAGCAAAGCATGTAATATTCTGAATCTCCTAATTTGCATTAAAAGGCTAGTTCCAAGTTTGGGGGTATTTACTGTCTGTGAAGGACATTAGTGTGAAGTTCTTTGGATCCCCTCTGATGGCAGCAGGCCCTTCTTTGCCTGTTCCTGTTCTAGCTGAGCTCAGTGCAAGGAAGAATGAGGCCTGGGGACACATTGATTTATTCAGGAAAGCTCTCCTCAGCACAGGCTCTGTGCACAGCACTGGGGTGCCTTGTGAGAAAGCTTTATTAGAGGAGGAAGAATGTGAGGCAGTAATTATCCTGGACTGACATGCACAGGAGGCTTCCTAGAGAAATGACATCCAGGCCTGGGCAAAGTCATAGCATGGACACGATGAAATAGCAAGGTCCATGTAGGGAAAAATGACAGAGACCTCATGGCTTCTTTGGGGAGCAAGTACCAGTTTAATGGGTGTATTTAGGGTGTGTGGGTTGGATGTCACTGGAAACAAAACCAGATGGGTAGGTTGGGCCACATTGTGAAGAGACTTCCAAGCTAAGTTTGGAGGACTTTCCCCCAGCCCCAGGGGAGGCAGGGGAGGGAAAGGAATTGGAAACCTTTATGTTTTCAGATGGAGAATTGACCTAATCTTTTATTTTGAAAAGACAGTTAATGAGCTAGATAACAGTAGGCAGGCCAGTGAGGAAACTGCTATCACCATGAAGCATGAAGTAATGTTTTTATACTTTTTTCATATTGTACAGATTTTAATAATGCTGCATATTTCTGTTTTGATCATGATTTTGGGGGGGGGAGGTACTAGATACTGAATTCAATGGTACTATACTTCCAAACTACACCCTCAGCCCCTTTTATTATTTTTATTTTTAAACAAAGCCTCATTAAGTCTCTGAGACTGGCCTTGAACTTGCAATCCTCTTGTCTCAGCCTCCCAAGTGCTGGGATTACAGGTGTGCACCATGGCGCCTGGCACAGTCACCATAATTTTAAATTAAGGGTCCACATTATGGAAGTCAGGGGGAGCAGATGGAGACATTGTCTAGTCTCCTGGTCAATCCTGGTCCTCTGAGTTTCGTCCCAAGTTCTCCAACTATTTGTTATTTAATATGAACCTCTCACAGTCTGTTTCTTCATCTCAAAAATGAGAATAATAACATAACTGAAATCAGTTAATTGTTAAGTGGATTGAATGGAAACTCTAAGCATAGAACTTGGCATTCTGAAAGTAATCAACAAATCAAAACTCCTCACCTGGCCTCCGAGTCCTCCAGGGCAAATCTCCCCCTGGAATCTGTCTGCAACTCTTTCTGTCTCCTCACCACACACAGCCCATGGTGGCTGCCATTTGGTTTTCTTGATCAATAACAAGACCTCAGAAAAGTCTCTGAATGACTGCTACCATGCTCACTCTGACTTAAGACATTCTTAACATTTGCCATGCTTTCTGGAACATCCTCCAATACTCTCCAAAGCCACCTCTTTCTCCTACTTTAGGATTTAATGTAAAATTCTTTGTCCTAGAGAGATAGGCTACCCTAAATGCCTGTCTACAATAACTTCCCTCAACACCAGATACCTTCTTTGTGTGTGTGTATGTGTGTGTGTGTGTGTGTGTGTGTGTGTGTGTGTGTGTGTGTGTGTTACTAGGGATTGAATCCAGGGGAATTCTACCTCTGAGCTATACCCCAGCCCTATTTTATTTTGAAACAGCGTCTTCCTAGGTTGATGAGAGTCTCAGTAAATACTGAGGTTATCCTTGAACCTATAATCCTCCTGTCACAGTCTCCCAAGTACTGGGAATATAAACAGTATGCCACCACACCCAGCTAATTAGATACCTTGTAACACATTATCCTGTTTTCTTTGCTGCCTTTATCATGGTCTGTAATTAGCTTGTTTTGCTTTTACATATTTATTATCACTCACCTCACTGCAATGTATAGTCTATGAGAACAGAGGGACTTAAAACTTCAAAATCTATTGAATCAATGTTAAAAATAGCACAGACATAGTAGTTATTGTTATTTTTCATTATTACCAAGAAGTGATTAGACCTTGAGATGTTTTGGAGCTTGGGTGGGCAAACTCAAAAGTAAACAATGAATATTTCAAGCTTTAAAGCCTCTGTTGCCACTTTTCTACCCTGTTGTTGTAATCCAAAAGTAACCACAGAATATACATAAAGAATGAGTTATGGAACCAACCTAGGTGCCTGTCAACAGATGAATGGGTAAATAATATGTGGTTTATACACACAACGGAGTTCTACTCAGCATAAAGAAGAACAAAATCATGTCATTTGCAGGAAAATGGATGAACTGGAAAACATTATGCTAAGCGAGATCAACTAGTCTCAGAAAACCAAGGCTTGCATGTCTTCTCTCATATGTGGAAGCTAGAGAGAAAATAGGAAATAAAAAGGAACTCATGGAAATTAGAGTAGTGGAAGAGAACCCAGGAAAGGAGGGGGGAAGAGAAACAGGAGGGAAGGAAAGGAAACAGATCAAATTATGTTATGTTCCTATACAAATGTATCACTATGAGTCTATCATGTACCAATAAAATTATAATGCACCAATAAAAATTTTAAGAAATGAATGCTCATGGCTGTGTTCTCATAAAAATTTTTTTACACACAAAAAAATGTGTTTAGTTCCTGGACTGTAGTTTGCAGAATGACTGTTGTTTTAGAAAATCACCATTTGAGACCAGATCCATTCTTTCATTCAATGTAGCAGTCATTCAGAGACTTTTCTGAGGTCTTGTTATTGATCAAGTACTGGTCTGTGTGCTCAGGATGCACAGATTAAATATACAGTTCATGACTTGTGGCATTATAAAGAGAGAGGTTGATAATTGACAAATGAAGAAATAAGTCCTTGATGGAGATAAGTGCAGCACATGGTGAGCGTAGGGGGCAGGGTACCCAACAGGGCTTGGGAAGAGAGGGACTCTGGAAAGACTATAAATGAGGTGAGTTGTGCTGAGTTTTAAGCATGAGTTTTCTAGGCTAAAAAAAGGATAAAAGTAGGAAATGTACCCATGAAAGGGGGAGGCCAGATTTTAATAATATCACATATTTGGGGTGATTTGGATCCCTTATAAGGATCAGTTGCTCAGTAGGGATTGCTGGGGGAATGTTTTGCAGGACTGGAGGTAGTGGTGAACAACTAGTTATTTGACACATGCAAAGTTGAGGTGTCTAGGGACATTTAGATAAAAATTATCAAAAGGCACTAATTAGAGTTAAAAAGAAGTCAGAATCAAAGATATAAATGTGGGGTCATTACCCCAGAGATGTGAGTTGAAACCATGAATAGGTGAGCAGATTCTGTGGAAAGAAAGGGTAGAATGAGGAGAAGGTTGAGAAGGGAGCTTCACATTCACATTCAAGGGGCAACAGGAGAGAAGATCCAGCCAGAGACGGAGTGCTGCCTGGAGCAGCTGAGGAGGCATTGGGGAGATGCTGAGTTCAAGTCAGAGGGGATTTCTAAAGTAGAAAATGGCCAGAATGTCTCGCAGGAGAGAGGAAAAGTTAAAAAGGCAAAGATGCTGTTGGGATTGGAAATTAGGCAGCAGTTGGTGACCTAGATTTGAATGAGCACTTTTAGTAAAACATGGGGGTGGAAGTCATGTATTAGTAGGTTGAGAAATGAATGAAAAGTGAGGATGTGGAAGCAGTCAGAATAGGCTGCTGTTTCTAAAAACGTGCTGGTGGAAAAACAGAGCCGAGGTGCTAGTTGGAGGGAGCTGGGCTGAATCTAACTTTGTTTTTTAGAGTGTAGTGGAAGAAATTTGAACTAATTTGAAATGAGAGAGAGAAAGAGAAAGAGAGAGATAGATAGATGGAGAGAGAGAGAGAGAGAGAGAGAGAGAGAGAGAGAGAGAGAGAGAGAGAGGAGAAGGAGCTAGTGAGAAGTGTGGTGGTGGTGATGACTGTTAGTATCCCCAGAGGGTGATGATTTATGGCCTCAAGGTCAATGAATGAATTGTGAGATATAAGTGAAACATTGATTCTTCCCAGGCAAAGGTGGGATGAAAGGATAGATAAAAAACAGAGTGGGCAAAGTGTTGCTTCCTATGTAAAGAATGAGCACAATTTATTGGGATCACCTAAATGCCATCTTATCTAGGGCATATTCCCAATGAAGACTAAATGAGATGAGAGAGCATCCTCATAAAACAAACAGGTGAATTGCTGAGATGCTAACAGAGAATCTGGCCCAATTTCAGTTTCTTCAGCATCTTAATGATACCACGTGACCTGGGACTTATCTTAGAAACTGCAACAGAACCATTTAGTCTATTCTAGTGTTTGTCTTAGAATATATCTCAATGTTTCCCATTCTGTGCAGTCCTCAATAAATTGGATGATGTCCACTCTCACCAGGGAGGGCACTCTGCTCCACTCTGTCCAATTAATTCAAGTGCTTATTTCTTCTGGAAACAGCCTCACAGACACCCTCAGAAATAAGATCTAATCTGATATCTGAGCAGCCCAGGCCTCAGTCAAGGTGACACATAAAATTAACCATCCCGCCTCCTGGCCCTGTGGGCCAGGTTCTCATCAGAATGAATCGGAAGGAAAAGAATTAAGGAAGAAAAATCAAGGAAGAATAATGTCAGCCCTAGTTCAACTCTATGCCAAAGATCCATTACTAATTCTAAGGGACTCGGCAGAAGGGCATGCTCCTTGTCATTAGTGGGTCCTCCTATAATCGTGTTTGCTTTTTAAAATGACAGTAAGATGACGAAGATAATCTGGACTTTTAACCTGTTATTCTTGACATTTGGTTGATGTGGAATCTCCAGATGTCTGTCTTGTTTCTGTGTGTATGAGCAACTATCACAAAGCTTGCCTTCCTGATTCTACATAATGGAAGAGGACTCGCTGTGATTCAGATCCTGAGTGTCTCCCTAATGCCCATGTACTACAGGCTTGGTCCACAGAGTGGCGCTGTTGGGAGGTGGTGCAACCTTTGAGAAGTGGAGTCTAAAGGGGAAGTGCTTAGGTCATTGCAGGTGTGCCCTAAAGGGGACTTGGGGACTGTGGTTTCTTCCTCTTCCTTTTCTTTTGCTTCCTAGCCATGAGGCAATTACTCTACTCTGCCACATGCTTGCTGGCATTGCCATCCATCACCCCCACCAATTGCCTAAAAGCAATGGGCCCACCTAATCACGAACTGAAACTTCTAAAGTGTTAGTCAAGTTAAGTCAAAATAAACCTTTTCTCTTTATTGGTTGATTATTTCAGGTATTTTATTACAGTAACAGGATTGTGTCCTTATTTTTTGGACCCCTCTCCTTTTTTTATTCCAAAACCATGACTTCTAAGCACAGGTTCAGGAGTTGGAGCGTCCTGAGTGGTTTGGGTAGGTGAAGTCTCATGCTGGAGGGAAGGGGTGGAATCATGCACTAGATATTTACTGGACATGGATTGTGTCCTGGTATTTTATCCTCAGGATGCCTTTGCCTGATTCTCCTGGTGCCTCCCCTGAGACTTTTGCTCCTATAATTTCTGTTTGCCTTCTCAGCCAGATGTATTTCTGGAAATTTTCACCATCTTTCTTCTGGGATAAACCTATGTTTTCCACCTCTTTGGTTTACTTATTTGTTTTGCTGGAGTACATCCTTGGTAATTTCCTAAGACAGTTCTAAGACAGCAAAGTTGCAATGTTTTTGGCATTTCTTAAACCCTCTTTAGTCTGCAGTCACTAGATTAAAAGTAATTTTATAACCTGAAAGTAGTTTTCTTTCAAAATGTAAAGACTTCCAGTGTTGGTTAAGAGACATGATAATGTCTGTCTGATAAATATTTTGCTTGTGGGTCACTTGTTTTTTTTTCTCTCTGAAAGTGAAACCTCCTCTTATCATTGGTGTTTTGATAATTTCTAGTTGTGTGTATATGTGTGTACACATATTCACACAGGCATGCACATGCATGTGTACATATATGTCAGAGAGAAAGATGGAGAAAGATTTATATTGCTAAGCAATTGTTAAACTATTTGAAGAATTGTGTCTCTGAACAATTATTTTTTGTTCTTCCTTGCTCATTTCTATCTTTCTTCTTTCAATTTTTTTGGGGGTACGAGGGATTGAACCCCAGGGCATTCTACCTCCAAACTACAACCCCCAGTCCTTTTTATTTTTTATTTGAAACAGGGTCTCACTAAATTGCTGAGGTTGGCCTCAAACCTGTGATCCTCCTGTTTTAGCCTCTCAAGTACTGGGATTACGAGTGTGCACCACCACATCCAGCTGAACAGTCTTAGTTAACTTCTTTTCCAGCCCTTCTGTTGAATTTTTGTGTGGCTATCTTTAATTTCTAAGAATACTTTTTCAGTTCCTTTCTTTCCATGGCATGCTGCTCTTCATTTTATTGTCATAATGCCTCCCCAGATTTCTTTGAGATATTAATTATATATTTTTTAAGAGATACCTTTGTTCCTTAGAATCTCTTTATTCTCCAGGACAGTTTTTCCTCTATGTTTGTTTGATACTGGAAGGTTTTTCTCAAATTCTTTGTGATCATTCATTCTTACTGTTGAGTTGGATGAACTTGGAGTTCATTTGCTAAGATTCCTTAGGAGTCCATTTCCTCTTGCTCTGAGGTCTTGTGGGGCCATGAGTAGGAATAAACACCTGGGCCCTGGGCACATTTGTGCCTATAGTAGGGTGCAGGGTCAGGTGCAGCGTCTCCCTCATCTCTCAGCTCACTTCTTGCTCCACCTGCTCTTGGATGTGCGCCTCTGTGCCCTTGGCTGTCCAGGCGGAGGTGAGCAGGAGGCCTCCTCTACTGCAGCATTGCTGTCTCATCTGCTGCAGGAAGCGCTTCTCCTCCTCTGCTCCTCAGGCAAGAGCCTCCATCTGTGTTTTATGTTCCAGAAACCGTTGGGATATCTGGCCCAGTAAGTCTTCTCTTTCCTCTCTGTTGTTCGGGTTTAAATATGTAAAATGCTTAATAGAAAGCACTCAATATATATTAGTGGTGATTTTTAATTTTACCTCTTTAAACTGAATCACTCTCAATTTTAAGCATCTCTGCTTAGAGAGGATAAGAAGGCCTGCAGTGTTCTGTGTACCATGTTGAGCTGGTAGTGGTCTTCTATTCCACTTAGATAGAGTCAGCATTGATGCCCAGTGTCTCTTAGGATTCTGTTTAGTATTGGAAAATGAATGAATTGTTGTAAAAGCATTCATGAAAACTGTGTCTTAAAATGTGCTTCATGGAAAAGTTATAATTTTCTGAGTTTTTTTCCTTAGCAAATAGAGTACCTACCTGCTTTAATTTTCCTTCCATTCTGAAATGCTAACACCATTGATGAAAAAACAGATGAGTCAACTAAATTTTCCCATAAAAGTGTTGTGCTTTTTGATGAGTTTTTGAGCCTCTGATGATTTTCCTGAACATCACTAATATAAACAGGAGCAGAAGCTTTATCAGTCCTCACATATAACACAACAGTTTAGTGGAATGAATAGATTTAGACTTAGTTAGTAGTTGACTAAATCTTCTAATTCTGAAAGATAGGCAAGTACAAGGTCACCCTGGATTCAACACATCTTTTGAAATAGCGTCTATTTATAAGCAAAGCCTGCTATTTGCTTTATCTATATTTCTCGTACCTTCTGTTCACTTCTTTCTGTTGGAAGGGCTCTTCCATGCTCATCCCCTGACCCTCCCACATTTCGATTCCTTTCTCTGACACGAAGGCTTTCACTCATTTCTCTACTGGCAATTGTTTTATTTTAATCTAGTGAAAACTGTGTCAGAAAATTTGTCACTCTTTAGATTAAAAACAGTCACGTTAGTGACATAAAAAGACCTAAACAGAAATGAAAATGCAGGAACTTACTTACTATGATAATCCAAAAATAATTATTCTCAAATTTTTAGATCGTTATAAGGCAGGAAATTCAAAATTTGAACCTCAACCAAAAACACTGCATACATACAATTATTTGGTCTTATAGATGATTGTTCATTTAGTACAGTGTTCTGTTTTTAACTGTATACCAATTATTTTGTAGAACTCCAAAAATATTAACAAAATAGAACACAACAACTTTCACTAGGTTCCTTTTCTGGATTTTAAGTAATGCCAATAAGCCTGGATGTTAAATAATAGCAATAAGCTACCACTACCCAACAGGGTTTTCTTTTGCTCATCCTTCCTAGGTTATATACACTTGCATAAGAAAGTGTGTGTGTGTGTGTGTGTGTGTGTGTGTGTGTGTGTGTGTATGCATGTGCTTTTGTACTTTACCTTTTGCTAGATATAATTTTTTAGTGGAAAGAAGAGGGAATGAGCCCCTTCCATCTCTTCATGGCCTGGCCTTTTGGGGCATCCCATGCACATTCTGCTCCTTTGCATTGTGAGCCTTCCTAGGGCCTGCTCTACTGCCCACAGGAAGTGACTTTGCAGGCTGACCTACCACTCTGTAGGACAGCCTTCTAGAGTGTTTTTCTGACCACTTTCCTAAAGTCCCTGCAAAAGGTGTCATTTTCCAGCGTGAATGATTTCAGGGAGCATGGTTTAACTCTAGCTGTTTCCCTCCAAGATCTTCCAGGTAGATAGACTTTTTTTTGTTCCAATAAAGAGGATTACCCTTTCCTCACCCCAACCCCAAAAACTAATTTCTCGGCAAGACCTGCTGGTTCTGTAACTTCAACTTTAATCCATCTCTACTCTCAGCACGTTGAGACGTCTCTCTCTACCAGCTACCCCCACCAGTTTCCCTGCCTTCCTTCCTGCCCCTGTCCAACTCACCCTCCACACAGCAAGATAAACCCTGCTATTCTTCCATTACAGTTCTTTATTGGCTTTCCATTCTCTTGAGAAGAATGAACAAGGGCCCTCATGTCCATCAGGGCCCCCCAGCCAACTTGCCAGGCCCTTGCCTGAGTGGGCTCCTCCCCTCTCCACTCCTGCTGGCCAGCTTCTGTTGCTCCTGTATGACTCGTTTCCAAAACCTACTCTGACAGCCAAGCAGGGCTGGGGGTCCCTCCCCTGCAGGCTCCCACAGCTCTAAATTCATGCTTTTCTCATGCCACGTTGCACATTTTATTGCCATTTTCTGCACACTTTGAGTCTGGTAGTGGTGTTAGCAGGGATGGTGGCCTGTTTATTTTTATTTTTGCAAGAGCTGAACACATGGTCTGTGTTCAGTCCATGTTTCTGGGATTCAGCTGAGTTAAGTGAAGTCAGAAGTGGACATGGTCCTGCTCTCCTTCTCCTCCTGCTGCTTCTTCATGTTGACTCTGCTCCAGTTGATATTCCTTCTCTGACCCTTTGTGTTGTTCTCAAGAGGTGTGGTACTTGCTGGTATCACAAATGCCTTTATTTTAGTCGTCTAGAGGAGTCAAACTAGAAGAGTCATCTAGAAGAGTGAAATACCAATCTATGCTAGAAATTGGATGAACTTTGGCAACATTAAGGCAAGTGGATAGGCCAAGCACAAAGACAACATATTGTATGTTTCCACCACAGTAGATGTATAGAATAGGTAAATTTATAGAGACAGAAAGTAGATTAGTGGTTGCCAGGGGCTGGTGCTTAAGGAAAATCTAGAGTGACAGCAAATTGATGTTTCTTTTTAGAGTGATTAAATTTCAAAAATTATTGTAGTAATGGTTGTACAACTCAGAGAATATAGTTAAAACCTTTGAATTTACACTGTAAATGTGTGAACTATATAGCTAGTATGTTAATTACATCTCAATAAAACTGTTTGAGAAAGAGACAGAGAGAGGAAGGAGAGAGAGAGGAAGAGACAGAGAGCACTGGAGTAAGCTACCTAGTTAACCAGCTCCAGGAAAGGAAAATCAAGAGTCAAGAGAAGATACAGAAAATTCAGCAGAATGTGGATGACTGGCTCAGCTCAGAAGATAGATGACTTGCCTTGATGTTTTCAGTTTATCCTATGTATCACACACAATAGTATTTTACTCCTGTATTAGTATCCTCTAGACTGTCACAATAGAACACCATAGACTAAGTGGCTTAGGAATTTCCGTTCTTACCGTTCTAGAGGACAGAAGGTCAAGATGATTTACCACAATTTATTTATAGATTCATCAGTTGATGGGCACTTGGGTTGTTTCTGCTTTGAGTTTATGCAGAGACTTGTTTTTATTTCTCTCTAGTGTGTATCTTGGAGTGGGATTGCTAGTCTTACAATAGCTGTATATTCAGAGTGGATGTGGTGGTGTCTCATTGTGGTTGTGATTTGTACTTCCATGATGGAGGACCTTTTTATGTTTATTGGCCATTTGTGTGTCTTCTTTGAAGAAAATGTCTATTCAGATCCTTTTCCTATTTTTATATTAAATTGCTTTTTCATTGTTGAGTTGTCAGAGTTCTTTATATGTTTTTAATACATATATTCTACATATATGATTTGCAAATGTGTTTTTCCATTCCCTAAGTTGTCTTTCACTTTCTTGCTTTTCTATATTTTCATTTGTTTGTTTGTTTATTTTTTGGTATTGGTATTAAACCCAGGAGGATTCCACATCTGAGATATACCTTTGGCCTTTTTAAATTTTTTAAACAAGATCTTGCTAAATTGCTGAGGCTGGCCTTGAACCTGCGATTCTCCTGTCTCAGCCTCCCAAGTACTGGGATTACAGGCATGTACCACCATGCCTAGCATTGCTTCTGTCCTTTGAGATAAAATAATATTTAGTTTTGATAATACTCAACTTATTTAGCATTTCTTTTGTTGCTTATGCTTTTGTTTTCCTATCAAATAAATCTTTACCTAACTCAAGTTCATAAAGATTTATATCCACCTTCTGCCAAAGATCTCTGAAGTCTTACAAAAAAGTGTGTGTGTGTGTGTGTGTGTGTGTGTGTGTGTGTGTGTGTTTTACTGGGGATTGAACACAGGGGTATTGTACCACTGAGCTACTCCCCTAGCCCTATTTTTTTAAAATTTGAAACAGTGTCTCACTACATTACAAAGGTCCTTACTAAGTTGCTGAGGCTGGCCACAAACTTGTGATCCTCCAGTCTCAGCCTCCCAACCTCCCAAGTACTGAGATTACAAGAGTGTGCCACCATGACTCACTTACAAAAAGATTTTAACAGACACATAAGCACTTTGCCTGGAAATCTTCTTAGCTAGATTCTAAATTATTTATCTCTGAATTCCGATTACAGCAGTTAGCATTGCTGCTAAATTTTCTACCAGACATTAACAAGGATCCACTTCCCATCAACTTCCTCATCTTCTTTTAAACCTCATTGACAGGTTCCTCACAGGCCATATGGCTTCTTCTAAAAGTCTCTTCAAAGCTCATTGGGCCTTCACAAATGTTCTCCTCAAGTTCCTTACAGCTGCCACCTTCTGCCTGGCTCTACTGCTATTCTTACATACTTATGCTCTTGTTGTGGTAGCATCGCTCCTCCAAATACTCAAACCTGCATTCTGTATGTTGCTAAATAACAGATCACCCCAAGGCTGTTGTAGCTTGTACCACAACAATCATTTATCATCGAATGCTTTCTGTAGGTCAGGAATTGGGTACAGCTTGGCTGGTGATCCTGGCTTGGAGCCTCTCAGGAGGCTGCAGTCAGATTTGGTTAGGTCTACAGCTATCTGAAGGCTTAGCTAAGGATGGTGGACCCATTTCCAAGATGGAGTGGTTGCTCATGTGGCCGACCAGTTGGTGCTGGCTGTTGGCAGAGGCTTCAGTTCCTCTGCATGTGAATCTCAGCACAGGGATGTGTAGGTGTCCTCATGGCATGTCTGGCTTCTCCCCGAGTGAGCAGTCCAAAAGCACAAGTACAAATCTGCAGTATCTTTTATGAACCAGTCTCAGAAAGCACATTGTCACTTTGCAGTGTCTTATTGGTCACCCAGGTCATCCTGATTCTCAGGTAAGCATCTTTGGAGAGCCATCTTGGAAGTTGGCTGCCATGTACCTTGACCTGTGTTCTATTTTTCTTTTGGTGAAGAGATGCTCTTTGCAATTCCAATAGCAACGTCATTAGTGATAGCGAAAACATCAATGCAGTAGCCATGCATTTATTGGGTGTTTATTATCTATCAGACAAAATGATGAGCACTGTAGATACAAACTTTCTTCTATCATATTAATGGGCAGATGGTTTTATCCTCATTTTTCAGTTTCTTAAGAAAACCGAGGTGCAGAAAGTTTGAATCTAATCTGAGACCATACCCTATACTGAAATGTGCTACTTTTCTTTCTTTGTTTAATCATGTCCTTCTTTTCTCCTTTGGGGAAAACCAGATCATTTTCTTAGTAGAATTTTGTCCCAGTGTGAAAGAAACATGATGCAAACAGCTGCTGTTTTTTCCTATTGCCAAGCAAGGTGAAGACAGGCAGACTACTTCTCAGCCCCATGACCTTAACAAAGTAAATGACCTCTCTACAAAATACTTGTGAAAGAAGAAACTTTTTAAAAGCAACTAGGAAGAACTATAGTACATTTAAAAGAATTTCACCCAAATAATGTAATATAAATACACTAGGAGAAAAAAATTCACTTACGGAATTATAAGAATAAAAATTGCCCTTGAACAAAAACACTGAGTTGTTCTGTTTGATGGTCTTCCTTTCATTTAACTTTTTCCTTTATAGCCTTCTTGTTGCCTCTGTTCTGGCCCTGCCTTCCCTTCATCTTAGGCTGCGGTTATCCATGAGTACATACCTTTGCTTTAGTGGGTTGTTAGCCCACTTGGGTACCTCTCCTTCTTTGAATTTCCCACATAACTTGTGAAGTGCCTTGCCAAAGGTAGGTATCTATGAATGCATAATGAATTGGGTTAATACATATTTACTTTCTTCATGTCCGTGTATCTTTTTATTTTTAATTTTAATATACTTTACTGATGCACTGTGTTTTTATATCATTAGGGGGTTCAGAGTTATAGGAATATACATATACACAGCACTTGGAGTGTTCCCCTCTGGATCCTGCCCCACTCCCCCCATACATGTTATTGAGATTAACATTGATAATTTCATATATGTACATAGCATTATTTGAACTGTTTCTTTCAAGTCTCTTTCCTCTTTATTCCAAGATACCCTTCCACTATTCTGCTGGGATATTTTCTCATTTATTTGAATGCTTTTTTGTTTTTTAGTTTCTCTCTAGCTTCCACACATGAGAGAAAGCATATGACCTTTCACTTTCTGGGACTGGCTGATATCACTTAGCATAATATTCTCTAGTTTCATCCATTTCTCTGCAAATAACATAATCTCATTCTTCTTTATGGCTGAGTAAAATTCCATTCTGTGTATATACCACAGTTTCTTTATCCATTCATCTGTTGATGGGCACCTAGGCTGCTTCTATAATTTGGCCATTGTGAATTGCATGTACCATATAGTATTCTGACTTTAGTTCCTTTGGAATGATACATAGGAGGGTGTAGCTGGGTCATATGGTGGTTCTATTCCCAGGCTTCTGAGGAACCTCCACACTGATCTTCATAGAAGCTGCACTAATTTGAAATCCCACAAACAGTGTAAAAGAGTTCCTATTTCCCACACCCTCACCAGCATGTATTATTGCTTAGTTTCTTTGTGACTGCCATTCTAACTGGGGTTAGATGGAATCCTTACTTCTTTATTTTATTGCTAGGGTCATCAAGAGTGTTGGAAAATGATGGAAGGGTCTTTATCAATGTAATATAAGCACTAAATCTGCACTAAAAATAAGCTCTTAATAAAAACAAGCACTAAAATCTGATTCTAATTGATTGAGCTATTTTTCTAACTTTACAAAGTCATAATTTAAAAGAGAATCAATGCAAAAAGAAAAAGCCAAAACAAATATAACTCAAGTTTCATCCAAATGAGAAGATTTTCTTTCTTCAAAGGATTTATCTTTCAAAAGAAAAAATAATATTGCTATTAAGTAGCAACACATCTTCTAAACCTTCAGTACGCAACAAAATCTCTTTTGTTGTTCAAATGGGAATTTTCATCTTTTTTTTTTTGACAAAATCTTGTCAGAATATAAATCCTTGATAAAAAACAAAAGAAGTAAGTTCACTTTGGCTTCCTGAATGAGATTTGAAAATTTGATCTTTGAGTTTTTTAAATGTTTATTAACTTTTGAATTTATTTTAATTAGATTCCTCATTATTGCTATATTTATTTGGAAGAGTCTTTGATCCACTGTACAAAACACTTATTTCACCTGCCAGAGAGAAGTGTTGTTGTAGAGGACACACAATGACAGATCACATTCTCTATCAGACACAGGCCCTCTAAAAGTGGAGATTTTGATACAGATCGGGGAAATATCCACGGCTCTATCTTAAGACTGTTACTTAACTAAAGATAAAATTATGTGTTCTATTTTTTTTTTCTTTTGGTACTAGGGATTGAACCTGGAGGCATTGTACCTCTCAGATACACCCCTGGCCTTATTTATTTATTTACTTTTTATTTTGAAACAGGGTCCCACTAATATGTTGGGAGTCTCACTAAGTTGCTGAAGTTGGCCTTGAACTCCTGTCTTAGCCTCTCAAGTGCTGTGACTATAGACTTGTGCCACCACACCTGGCTTTGTTTTCTATTTTAAAACTTCTGATTTAATATAATATCTTTATTGTAAAATAATTCACATACTATATATAACTCACCTAATTCAATGATTTTTAGTATATTCACAGAATTTTGCAACCATCACCACAGTTAATTTTAGAACATTTTCATCATCCCCAAAAGAAAGAAACTCTGTACCAATTAGTAAGCAGTATTCATTTTCCCTAAACTCCAGTCCTGGCAAACTATTAATACACTTTCTGTTCTATGGATTTACCTATTCTGGACACTTCATATAAGGAAGCATGCAATATATATCCTTTTGTGTTTGCCCTTAATATTTTCAACGTTCATTCAAATTGTAGTATGTATCAGCCCATCATCCCTTTTATGAACGAAAACTATTCCCATGTATAGGTATTCCACATTTTGTTTATCTATTCAGCAGTTGATACACATTTATATTATTTCCATCTTTTCTCTATTATGAATAGTGCCACTATGAAAACTGATGTGTAAGAAGTTTTTTTTTTTACTAAGAAATACAAAACTTCAATTTCAACATTTTTACTTACATCTAAATATCAGTTTTACATTTTTCATTTCTCTACAAGTTTGTAAACAAAAGTAATAAAGTTATAATGTCTTGAAAAAAAAACAAAAGGAGACAAAAATACCAAAACACAATTTTGGGAAAATATATATTTTAATAAGTACATATCTATTTTCCCACTGGCTATTAAATCTCTTTGCATGGTTTCAGTGTGCAAGATAATTTCTGCTGTCTGGAACACTGTGCAAAGTGAGTACAGATTTTACTATATAAATAACCATTTAGCAACCATATTTTAAAACTTTTTTATAGTATTAGTGCATTGCAATTATATGTCATAGTGAGGTTCAGAGGGCTAGAAACATACATGCCCAGAGCATTCGTTGTGCCCCCCCTCCTGCCCCATAGATAATACGTACATTGATAGAGATAACTTCATGGATGAACAAAGTATTATCTGAATTATTTCCATCATCAGATCTCAGCCATACAAAAGAACATAATCATGTCTTTTGCAGGAAAATGGATGAAATGCAAGAATATGTGAAGTGATATTAGCCAGTCTCAGAAAGTGAAAGTCACATGTTTTCACTAATATGTAGAAAATAGAAATAAATTGGGAAAAAAAAGAGTATTTCAGATAAGTGAAGGGAGGTGCTAGTGGAAAGGAAGAAGGGGACTTGGGGAGGGGAGGAGAAAGGGATATGCAAGCTTTATGTGGATGTGTATTTTGATTTCATATGTTTTCACTGGGACATATCTAGAAAGAGAATTGCTCAGCCATCTCATACCTCTGTATTTAACCTGTTGAGGACTGTTTTCCAAAGTCACTGCCCCAATCCCTCGATATCTATGCCAAAACTTTTTAACGTCCTTTTGATTATAGCTACCCTAATGGATGTGTACTAGTATCTCATTGTAGTATTGATTTGCATTTTTCTGATGGCTAGAGATTTTGCATCTTGCCATTTACTTATTGACCATTTGTATTTCTTTTGGAGAGATACCTTTTCAAATACTTCACCAATTATAAAAATTTAGTTCTTTTCTTTGTTGAGTTGAAATAGCGCTTTATAAATTTTAGATACTAAGCACTTATTAGGTATGTGATTCTTAGATTGTTTTCTTTCTTCATAAATCAGGGTCTGACTCTATAATAATTCACTCCTGATGACTGATTGATGATTAAAATGTACCATTCATCTAACTGAATTTGGACTTTTTTAGTAGGCCAACATAGTGATCTATGAGGCTTACAACCTGAGGCCAACAAGGAAGGCAAAAGTCCCTTGAATGCCTACTGCAAGAGTCCAGCATTGTGTATTCTGAGAAGCAAAGTGAGTGCCTTTTTCACTGTCAGTAATTTCTGAAGAACCAAAGTAGATAAGGAGTATCTTGGAAAGTGTTTGTATTGTGACTTTAGTGGATGTAGAGATGTGTTACCTTGATTTATATTTTAGATATCTGTGAGACAAGAGATTTCCAGGGGTTTTAATCCCAGCAAGGACAACCTTGAACAAGAAATTGTTGCCACCCTTGACTAGATGAGACATCCAGACTGTTGGCAATGGCCCAAGGGGGTAAAAATATGCAGATGAAACCAACTTTGGTGCAGAGCACCCAGTAGCATTACACAACCGACTGAAATTTGCCCATTCCTTCTGACCCGTGGGTCCTGTGGCACTGAATATTTGTGTCTCCCTAATGTTCATGTGGAAGCTCCACTCTCCAATGTGATAGTATTTGGAGTTGGGCCTTTGGGAGATAATTAGATGTAGGTGAGGTGACGAAGGTGGAGCTGCTCTGATGGGCATGTAAGAAGACGAGAGGACACAAGGGCTTTCTTTGCTGTCCAAAGACACAGCAGAAAGGCTGCTGTTTGAAAGCCAGGAGGAGAGCCCTCGCTAGAACTCAGCTATGCTGGTACCCTGATCTTCAACTTGTAACCTCCAGAACTGTGAGCCATCAATTCCTGTGGTTTAAGCCCTCCGGTTACTGGTTCTCTATTATGGCATCCTGAGAGGACTGAGATTGTCCCATCTCTCAGGAGAAAAATCATGGCATGAAAAGCAGCAGCTCTCCAGTGAGCTCCAGCACATGTGATGGTGATGGTCTCATCTGTAAAGTGCACAAACACTCACTGCCATTCCTAGTTGGTCCCAACTGGCTCTGCAGGTATCCAAGGAGTCTAGGATAGGAGCAGCCTCCTCAATACCATGGCATCAAGCAAGGACTGAGGAAAGGGGAGACCTTCCCTTCTTGTAGATGAAATATTCTGGAAGGCCCAGGATTGGCTCTATTCCATATCAAGGAGGCCTTGGTAGCTGTGCTGAGTTTGCAGGATGCTACTTCTCTGACCCAAGGCATGATGGGAATGGGGTATGGAGGGCCACGTGTTTAGGGCACATAAGAGCCTCTATTTTCAGGAGAAATCAGCATGTTGCTAGCACTTGCCCTTCTAGAGTTGTATATAGCAGGGCCAAAGGGCACAGTTCTTTTCATTAGAGGTCCATGGGCAATTTCCAGCCATCACTGATATTGTAGAGACAGCAGTAAGCAGAAGAAGAGGTTATTAAAGCCCATGCAGAAGGGGGCTCTGAGGGGAGTAAGGGAGTAAATGCTGATTACAATCTGGACAGATTCCAGAGCCCTCTGGTAGAGGGAATCCCATTAAAGATGGGCTTCACATGAGAGAAAACACATGACCCTTGACTTTCTAAGACTGGCTGATGAAGAGAGAGACCAGTAGAATAGCGGGAGGGGTTGGGGGAGGGAGATGAAGAAGAGGTAAATAAGCTCGATGAAGGAAACCATTCAAACAATGCTATGTGCATATGTGAAGGTATCACCACCAATCTCACTAACCTGTATAGAGAGGGAGGAGGGGGAAGCAGGGTGAGATCCAGAGGGAAACACACCAAGTGCTGTATCCATGTATGTTTGTATCACTTTGAACCCCACCGTGTGTTCATGTTACAGTGTTCCAATAGAAGTAGGCTTTAAAAAAGATGGGTTTTAGTAAAATTAGCAAATAAAGAATATTTTTCCTCTGAATCTAAAAGAATCGAAAGAACCTTGGGGTTCTTTTAATATTTTTGGTGCTAATAGGATCATTGGCTGTTTCTCGACAGTGCGTGGGATCAAGTGTACAGTGGCATACCACACAATATTCAGGAATTCAGCTCAGGTGGCAGGACCTTGTACCATGCACAGAGCGATGGCCGACCCATCCATTTTTGTGAACTCCTTTACTTACTTTTTCTTTCTTTCTTTTTCTTTCTTTCTTTCTTTCTTTCTTTCTTTCTTTCTTTCTTTCTTTCTTTCTTTCTTTCTTTCTCTCTCTCTCTCTCTCTCTCTTTGTTTTTTCTTTTTGTACTGGGGATTGCACCCAGGGGCATTCTACCTCCAAGCTACACCCCCAGCCCTATTTTTTATTCTTTATTTTGAAACAGGGTCTCACTAAGTTGTGGAGGGCCTCACTAAGGGGCTGAGGTTGGTCGCGAACCCAGATCCTCCTGTCTCAGCCTCCCAAGTACTGGGATTACAAGTGTGTGCCACCACACCTACTATGTCCTCAAAGGAGGATGTCACCAATATAATGACATATATGTGCTATTGGAAGAAATAAGATGCAATTAAGAGCTTCCCTGCAAAGATTGTGTGCAATGATGAGATACCCTGTGGGTAGCCAGTAGGTAAAATTGTTGTATTGCATTCCTTTGAAGGTAAAGGAAAACTGGCTGAGAATCTGCTGAAATAGAGCTGAACAGAATATGTTAGCCAAATCCGTAATAGCAAAATATTTGCTCATTAGTTGAAGTCAGTGATTTTAACAATATTGTGGCTGGAGTTATTAATGAATAGTACCATAGCATTAAGATTTCACAACTCACTGTGACCTGTCATTGATTCCAAATTAAGAACAGCCCAAATTGGATTACTAAATATAGAAGCAGTGGCTGTGGGTGTAGCATAATGGTAGAGAACTTGTCTAGCATGATTAAGGCTCTGGGTTCAATCCCCAGTATAAATAAATAAATAAATAAATAAATAAATAAATAAATAAAGCAAGCAAGCAGTGGAGGCAAGGAATAAGTTTCAATCCTGGGAAGTCCTCTTTAGCAGCACAATTCACAACAGCCAAATTATGGAACCAACCTAGGTACCCATCAACAGATGAATGGATGAAGGAAATGTAGTCTATATACACTACTCAGCCATAAAGAAGAACAAAATTATATCATTAGCAGGAAAACAGATGGAACTTGAGAACATTATGCCAAGTGAGATCAGCCACTCTCAGAAAGTCAAAGGTTGTATGTTTTCCTTCAAATGTGGAAGCTAGAGAGAAAATTGGAAATAAAAGGGACCTGTGGTATTAAGGAGAGAGACCAATAGAATAGTGGAAGGTACATGGGGAAAAGGGGGTGTAAGGGAGGGGTAAAAAGCCTTAAGGAAGGAAACAGACCAAATAGCATTATGTTCACATATAAAGGCATCACAACCTCACTAGCATGTAAGGGAGGAGGGAGGGGGAAGGAGGATCGGGTCAGGAGGGAACCACACCAAGAGATGTTGTGTGTATGTATGAATGTGTAACTTTGAATCTCACTGTGATATATAATATTGCACCAAAAAAGTTCTTAACCTTGAGCCATATTAACTAATTTAGTTAACCAACGTGCATGTGTCAAACACTTAATCATATTTCAATATATTAATCATTGGGTCATAGTATACATACTCACAGTGTGATATTTTAGGACAGGGATGCTATGACTTAGGGAAATATAAGAAAGATGATAATTCTTGGGATTAATTTAAAACCTACTTACATGTCTTCCATTTTCTGTTTGGTAACTCCCCTAGGATTATAGAATTTTAATATATGAGTAAAGGGTTTATAGATTTAGTTTACATGGTAGATTATAACTATAGGAGGTGCTTTTTATATTTAATGAGATTCCCCCAAAATAACTATAGTTTGAGCTCCAGAATGAAAGCCATGATTTGCCAACTGGTGCACATTGAACAGATGTTAAAATTAATTCAGCACTTATGTTGTGGAAATACAAAAGTCAGTGAGTGCCCGTTATCTTTGTTGTATTAATTCATTGTAGTAGTGGGGATTGAACTCAAGGGCATTCTACCTCGAGCTACATTCCCAGCCTTTTTTATTTTGAAACAAGGTCTCACTGTTTGGGAGTCTTGCTACAGTGCTGAGGCTGGCCTCAATCCTGTGATCCTTCTGTTTCAGCCTCCCAAGTACTGGAATTACAGGTATGTGCCATCATACCTGGCTCATTGTACAAATTTAGCAAATTTTGGATTTCCAGCTGGGTCCAACTGTGAACTTTTGTTTCCTCCTCCATATCGTGTGTGTGTGTGTGTGTGTGTGTGTGTGTGTGTGTGTGTGTGTGTGTCGGGGGCGGGGGGGATGTTTCCCTCCTTCCATCTCTTTCTTTTCTTGTTGTTCCTACTGGGAGTTCCTTCTACTTTACTCCTGTTTATAGCTCCCTTCCTCTATAAAGTTTCAACTCAATATTGTCAGATTTGGGGCCTCCCCCATTCAAACCCTATAAAATGTCCTATTTAAACCCAGTGTCCTTAAACCCTACAAAGGACACTGGGTTTTAAAGGACACTTTATAGGGTTTAAGAACACTGGGTTTAAATAGGATGTGACTTAACCCTATGCTGTGGCACAAGGTGCCCCGAGTGTTTTTTCCCATGATCTTGAAAATCAGGATTTTTGTAGCAACAAAGACACATTCTCTCTCCCTGGTACTCATAACCATATCTACATTAACTCTAATAACTAAATGCTATGGAAGTCATTGTTATGTTGTATCATTTTGAAAACAGTAAGAAAAAAATCTGTGCATGCTCTTACAGGTATAATTTTTTTTAAATGTTTTTGATCCATGGTGTAATCCATGGATACAAAGGACTAGTGTGCCTTTACTGAAAGGAAGTTCTGGCCTAGGGAGAAAATCTAGAAAATAATGTGGAGATTACTTCCTTTGTACTTGGAATCCTGTGTTGTCCACCTTCTCTCTCTCTCATAGATTCCCAGAGTATACCCCCCTAGGGGTGGTGCTGCAAGGAAATGCAAATACATAAGAGAAAGAAAATCTGTTGCTGTATCTTTCTGTATATTTGCTTAAAGAAGGTAGTTTTTGAAAGAATGTTGAATCACTAAACTGAACTTGAGAAGGAGGGAGGGCAAGGGAGTGACGTGGGAATTGGGGAAGGGGTTAAATGAGAAATGTGTGCATATATGCCTTTATCAGCTTGTACCTAACAAAGATGTATGATTACAATGCACCAATTATTATATAAAAATAAACAAAAAAGAATTATGCTGTTAAAAAAAAAAACTTCTTTCTGAAAATTGGGTGGCAAACCCAGTAAGCTTGGATGGAATGAACAATAATTGAACATAGGTAAGGGTAGAATAAGATAAATTTCTATTTGAACATATTCAATGACTTTATTGTATTATATAATGATTTACCAAAAGTAGCTTTTATTTTTAGTAAATTTTGAACACATACTTACCACATGCCAACATGCTTGGTTAGGAATGCTGATTTTTCCTTCTTCCAAAATATGGGTTTATTTTCCAGAAAAAAAAAAATGTTGTTTATATTCTTCTCACTTGGTTTTTGTCTCAAGTCAATTGTTGATTTACTAGTTTAAGAAAGAGGTTATAGATAACTGAAAATACAGGTTAAGTGTCCCTAATTCAAAAATCACAAATATGAAATGTCCTAGAATTTGAAACTTTTTTTTTTCAGTACTGGAGATTGAACTCAGGGTGATTCTACCTCTGAGCTACCCCCAGCCCTTTTTAAAAAAAAATTCTTTATTTTGAAATAGGGTCTCATTAAGTTGCAGAGGCTTTCACTAAGTAGCTGAGACTGACCGCAAACTTGGGTCCTCCTGCCTCGGTCTCCCAAGTACAGGCCTGCACCACCATGCCTGGCAATTTGAAACTTTTTGAACATTGATGTGATGCTCAAAAACTTTCAAATTCTGGCTCATTTTGCATTTCAGATTTTCAGATTTGGGACTCGCAGCAAAATCTATGCAAACATTACAAAATCTGAAAAACTCTGAAATCTGAAGCATGTCTAGTTACAAGCCTTTTTGGATAAGGGATAGTTAACCTGTAATATCAAAATGTGATGGGCTTAGTGTACATTTCTTGTAAAAATTACACCTGACATTTAGCAACTCTTGTATGGTTCTACAGATAACATCCAGAATCAATTTGGTGTGAACTTACTGTGAAAGTGGTATCTGATATGCAAAGACACTGTCAGTGTTCTGGGGACGTCATCTAACAGTGTGTAAAATGATATGAGAACAATGTGAAGGCATTGAACATGGTTTTAGTTGCTGGTGCAAAAGGGCCATTACTACTTGTTGAACAGAGTACTGTTTCTCCTTTTTCATAGTTGACCATCTTTTAAACATTAGGACAGACCTTAGTTGGGATATGTGCAGCCTCAGCCTCATGTTCCCTTTCTCTTCTGCATTCACCTGATTCCTTCTCTTACCCAGGAGTCAGGAAACCACAGCTGTGCAGACTATGCCCTCATCTGGACACACAACTGGCCATAGTCTCACTTTCAGGGGGACTTTCAGAGGAAGGATCGCTTTGGAAGGCTGCCATAGACCTGACATAGCATCTATGGGTCTTCTATACAAATAGATGCTTTCTAATATGGAGTTTTCATTGATTTTTAGACGTAGATTTTTAAAAGAAATTGGCCATTATTTAAATTATGCTTAGTATTAAACCTGGTTGATCTTTTAGCAGATAATAAAGAATTGACTAACTATGAATAAAAATTCCACTGGATGTTCTGTAGACAAGTACTCATGGCCGAAGTTGTTTAAGGACAATTATACAGAATATTAGGAGGCGTAGGCCTTTTACACTTCACACCAGAGAGCACTTGTGTATTGACAACTTGGAATCTCTCTGGCACTGACAGTCTTCTCCTGGGTTTGAGATGATCATCTCAGTGGCTGTGGGTAGGCCCCAGTGGAGACTCAGAGCACAGTGGTTCTGAGATCCTAGACTTGCAGCATGAGATTTGATCATCGTTACTCCACTAGCTTTGCACCTATTTAGGAACTAAGTTTGAAGTTGGGACTAACAAAAAACAGATAATGGAAAAAGCAGAGAACCTAACACGAGTATGAGCACCTATCAAGTTCTGTGGTACAAAGAGCCATGCTAAGCCTTAAGGGCAGTTTTAGCATCATTCTTTCTAGGGGGGAACTGTTTTTCAGTGTTGGGGAAAGAGCTTGGGGTTACACAACTAGTAACATGGAGAGCTTGTATTTCATTTGGCCAGCCCCACCTGTCCCTGCAACCTGCAGGTTAGTGGGGCAAGTGTGTGAGCATGTTTCCATAAGTCTTATCACACACTGGAAACACAAATGAGTATTTCCTGAATGGTTCTTTGCCTATTGCATAACAATTTTTTTTTTTTTTTTTTGGTACTGGGGATTGAACTCAGGGGCATTCTACCTCTGAGCTATACCCCCAGTCCCTATTTTTTATTCTTTATTTTGAAACAGGGTCTCACTAAGTTGCGGAGTGCCTCACTAGGTAGAAGAGGCTGGCCTCGAACCTGGATCCTCTGGTCACAGCCTCCCAAGTGCTGGGATTACAAGCGTGCGCCACCACACCCGGCTTGCATAACAAATTTAATGTATATGTCAATTTCACAGGTCTAGGATAACTAGAGTAACTTGCAACAATAACCTTTCTCTTTCCATCCAAATCCTAAACATCTTATGCCTTTCTTGTGGCCTTATGGTAGTGTTATTTATCTGTCCTCAACTCATCTGCCTAATTGGACTGTCAATTTCTGAGCAGGGCTGCCCTTCTTCCTGAGTTCTCTGAAGCACCTGGCCTTCAGTAAGTGGCCTTTTTCTTAAAGATCTGTTTGCAAGTTTGTAGAATCAAAGCCTGCAAGATTAATTTTAGAGCTGGGTTAGAATTCACAATCTGTGGCATTCTGTCTTGCCATGAAAAAAATCTATATCTATCTCTACATACATACATATATATGTATATATAAAAATCGATCAATCGATCTACACACACACAAACCACACACACACACACACACACACACACACTCATTCAGGTCTTTTTTTCTTTTTCTTTCTTTTTTTATTTTGGTTCATTTTAGCAGATTTAAAGAAAGCCTCCAGTTCAAATGCTACAAAATCCAGTCTACCGAAATCTGGGCTTCGTCCTCCTGGATACTCGCGTCTCCCAGCAGCCAAGCTGGCGGCCTTCGGCTTCGTACGGAGTTCCAGCGTCTCCTCGGTCTCCAGCACCCAGTCGGTGGACAGCGCGCAGCCAGAGCAGACCAGACCAGCCTCGCGTAAGTGCGGCGGCAGCCGGAGGGCGGGGCGGGGCGGGGCGGGGCGGGGTGGGGCACTTGCGCCCTCTTGCAACTCAGACCACGCCCGCGCGCGGCGCCAAGAATAAATCTGTATGCCGGGGTCCACACGTGCCATTTTCTTTGCACGATTAAGAACATGGATCGACTCCCTTAATCTACTGTTGCTGTCACTGTTTTTTAATATAATCCCCTTAAGAAAAATCGCCTATATGTCACTATCCTTGTCTCAGTTGTGGGAGTTAATGTGTCAGGAAAAGATTTTAAATTTCCTCTTACAACATGGAAGATGACTTATCCAGGGTCTGATTCCAGAGGCGCTTTGCTTCATGGATTCTAGGTGAGACATCAAAGAAAGAGCCAAGAATGGCACTGCTGGTGCTGTCGCGGAACATACTGGGTATTAGATATTTGCTTCACGAACCAGCCGTCTGTGATTACCTGTGATGTTTTCACGATGGTAGAGCCCTTGAAGTTAACTGAAAGGTGCTAACAATAGGTAAGCATGACTGAGCTTCTTCAGGTCCATGCCTCGGAAGGTCCCCATAGCTGAGATGAAGCTACTCCAGGCCTGTTTACTGAGACTGGGGTGTAGACTGTATTCTTGAGATATTCATCTGAACCGATGGTGACCTGATTCCATCATAGCCTCGTCAACTTCAAAGGCATTGCTACCAGATCTGAAACCATGGCATTGCAGGTACTGGTTATTGAGAACTGGCCAGAAGGCCAGAGAAGTCTTACAGGAATGAATGAGAATAGAGACTGTTTTTTAAATTTTATTTCTCCATGATTGTTCATTCTCTTTCATTTCTTGGGTTTACAGAGATAATGTGTGGAATGTTTATCTCTTTATAGTTATAAATTTTGTAGTTATAAATTTGTCTCCCTGGTTATCCCTGAACATAATACATTGTCCTGTATCTCCACGTGTTGGTAAGCAGTTTCTAAGAGTTTTTTCTTTGTTCTCTTGGTTTCCTGAGGATGCTGTGGCTCAGACCTGCTTTCACATAGAATTCATCCAGGAATATCATTGTAATTAGACATTGCATCGTTATATACAGCTGCCTCAAAGTCTGAAACATAAATGTGCTAGTCATTTGCAAATGTGTAACCCAAGCTTTTGGTATGTCCATGCATATCCACAGTCCAAAGACTGAAATATAGGAGAAACTATCTGTCATTATTTTTAGTAATAAAGCTCCTGATAGCATGTTTCTGTTTTAGAGAAAGCATAAAAGAAAAACTTTCACGTTCTGTATCTTTCCAAGGAAGGAGCTAAGATTTTGATTTCTTACAAGCTAGACAGCCTCAAGGAGAGTTGAGCCAAGTCTCCATGACAGCAGCTTTTGCTAAAGGAGAGCTGACATGTGTGGAAGGAATAATTCCAGATGTGCTTATTAGGGCACTTCTTCTCACCTCTGCTTCAAAGAATGCTAGGTAGGAACAGACAGACAAGAGCTATTATGTGTCAAAAGAAAGTATCTCCTAGTTTTAAAGATTTCATATTAAATGTATTTACTATATTATGAGTTGTTTGTCAAATTATTTATCAAAACAGTATATTAGAATTGATTTATAATTATCCATCACCAACTGTAAATGAAATTTATATTTCACCAAAAAGCCACAGAAAATCCTCACTTGAATTGATGTCTGAACACTACTAACCTACACTTGTTATTTGATTTAATGTCAAGAAAAAATGTGTTTGCATTCTTTAGTGTGCAGTTCTTAGAACATATCCTAGGGGAAGTTCTTAGATTGTGTGGAAACAGCCAATATGATATCAGACCTAGTTCCTGTTTTCTTCTTGGAGAGTTGGTCTTTTGCAGACACTCCATCACGTAGGACTCATTTTAGAAATACCACTCTGATTAAGGATTACATCAAAGTTGGAAACATGAATATAATTTGGGAACTATTTGCAAATGTGTAATTCATATCTTAAGTACCCCTCCTAATATGTGCTTTGGAAGAAGTAAGTCCTTGGGGACTGTGGTGTGCTATATTTGGGACACTTTTAAGTGATTCATTATGAATGTATTAGTGTTTCCTAGGCAACTCTGCCTCAACTGTGACTTCCTAGCCTGTCTCCCTGGGTGCTGAGGGACAGGTGAGGATGAGTGTGGAGAGGGGATCCTGTGCAGCCCCCTGGATATGAGGGGCAGGGGCCATTTGGGTCTCAGCTGTTCTGCACCCCGGGTTCAGTCTCTGTGCCATGAGTTCAACCCTACTGAGCAGAGGCTTTCAAAGTTAAATGCCCATCTATTTTTTTTTACTTTTTCCATAAGTTTTGGCAAATGAAGTTGACACAGGGAAATGAGGTATGTTCATAGGTTGATAGAACTTGAAGGTATTTTTCCACCTAAGTCACCTTCCATTCTATACCTGAGAAAACTAAAATGGCATGCCTTGCCCTGGGTTTCTATGTCTCCTCCTTAAAGCTGGGTAGGCATTGTTCATGGCTCATGAGTTAAATGCCTTTTCTTTCTATTAGTGAAGTGTGTCTTGAAGCCAGAGCTGTTTTGAGAAGTCCTGCCAGCCAAACCCACCTCTTTCCCCCTTTCCTGAGTTGTCAGCCAACCCTGGTGTGAACACTCTAAATTGCTGATGAACATTCTATCTAATGAAGAAGTCACTTCTGGGATGAAGCAGCCCTGTTAGGAGGTGCTTCTTCTGTATGGCTGCTAGCTGCCTCCTTGCCATTTCTGACCAGTAGCATCCATTGCTGAGGGTGTACACAGCATCCTTCTCTTATCTCCCTGTGTTACAGGTTCATCATTTGATGACAATGAGGAATTAAATGCAACTTCAAATTATGCTAGTTAGTGATTCACAACCCCCCACACACAAATCTTTTATTACTGGTACCTATCAATTAAACAGAATGGCAGATTTAAAAGACATGTCTGTAGAATATAGAAAAATCTATTATAACTCAATAATTTAAAAAAATCAAATTGCCCCATTAAGTAAATGAGCAAAGAGCTAAGATTTTAATACAATTTTCCAAACTTTCTCAAAGAAGGTCTACAAAAGGTCACTCAACACCTGAAAAGACACTGCAAAGCAAAACACTAAGATACCACATCTCATATAGTAAGATGGCTGAAATTTAAAACAAACAAAGCAACAACAGATAAGTGTTGGTAAGGTTGTAGAGAAACCAGAGTTTTCACACAGAGCTGGTGAGGATGTAAAATGGAGCAGCCACTTTGGCAAACAGTTGGTGAGGAGTTCCTCAAATGGTCAAACACAGAGACAACATATGATCCAGCAGTTCTACTCTGAGATGGGTACTCAAGAAAGACCTACAGCTTTTTTGTTTGTTTATTTTCAACTTAAATTGAAGAGGAAAAAGTTATCTTCTAACTTAGAACTTAAAGCTAACTTTAAACTTAGACTCACAGGTCTGAACCAGTCTGTAGCTTCTAATTCTTTTAGAGTTTGCAAAGAAAGAAAAAGATCTAAAGTATGTGTTAAGTGACAGAAACCTAACAAAGAAAACAATTATTGTAGAATTTAGTGTTGGTAACATCCTATAGCCTAAAGCACACTTGGTTGCCAAATTAATCAGTAATTAACATAGACTTGATTTTCCTAGGGAGTAGATGGGTATAACTTAAAGTGAAAACTTCTAGGAAGATATGCAGAGAGAAAAGGGGAAGACATCAACCATTGATTAAAATAGATTATATCACTCAAGGATTTACTAATTTATGTGAAAGATTATCTACTTCACTTTGTGCCCTGAATAGTATATTTATTATTGGATGGTCAAGAAATAGAAAATACCAAACAGGGGGAAAAAAAGAGTAATAGGATATTTGTAGCTGGCCTTTCCAATTTCTCCTCCTCTTCCACTTTTCAAATACTGCTGTATTTCTGTTTGGGGTTGTCTACGACCAGAAATCATGAGGCAAAGAATCTGAAAAGTAGAAAAGAAAAATTAATGTTTTTCTCTTATACCTTTTCTTGGTGCAGAAAAGTATTAAAATGACGGAGGAAGTCGAGTGTAGCTAGGGAGGAAGGCAGAGAAGGTGATATTTGTGTAGACCATTGGGATACACGGATATGTTTCCTCAGAGCCTGGAGAATGGTACAGAGCTGAGGTCTAGAGGTGAGAGCTAATTCCCATGGGGGAGTTTCTCATGGGGGTTGTAAGGGAGACCACTTTTGGGAGGAGGAGGTGAGCTTTAGAAGGCCTGGAGGAGGGGCTGGTGCATCAGAAAAGCCATTGGCTTGTGAGGAGTTGCCCTCATCCATGCAGCCTGCTGCCTTCATGGCACTCTCTCCTGGTACTGTGCCCCCAGCTTGAGGTCCCGTGGCTCGTCCTCAGGACATGTCTACTCTGGTTCTCTAGATTTCCCTTGGTCATCTCATCTATTGCTTTAGCTCTTAGCACTTTGGACATGAAGTCCACATCCATCTCTCCAGCCTTGACCTTCCTGCTGGAGAGGGACCACTTACCTGCATTTCAAATGACCATTCACATATCTCCAAGCAGGCAATCCAAATCTCCTCAAACTAAAAATTTGCCTAAAAACAATTCTCCAAGCCGGGCATGGTGGCGCACCCTTGTAATTCCAGCATTCGGGAGGCTGAGACCGGAGGATCCGGGTTCGCGGCCAGCCTCAGCTACCTAGTGAGGCACTCCGCAACTTAGTGAAACTCGGTTTCAAAATAAAGAATAAAAAAATAGGGCTGGGGGTGTAGCTCAGAGGTAGAATGCCCCTGAGTTCAATCCCCAGTACCACAAACAAACAAACAAACAAACAAAAAAAAAAACAATTCTCCATTTTCTTTGACAAACCAACATCCTTTCTTGAAAGTTCTCCATCTTCTTTTTTGTATTTTACTTTATTATATTTGATACTGGGGGTTGAACCCAGGTGTGTTCTGACTTTGAGCTGCACCCTAGCCCATTTTATTTTATTTTTTTTTTAAATTTTGAAACAGGGTCTTGTCAAGTTATCGAGGCTGGTCTCGAACTTGCGATCCTCCTGTCTCAGCCTCCCAAGTACTGGGATTACAGGTGTGTGTAACCACACTTGTTTTGCTACGTCTTTTGATGATGTCTTTGATCTTCTGTCAACTGAGGCTGGAAATTTCAGAATAAGCATTACCTCTTGCCTGCTGTTGCCTTTCTTTCTATTCAACCATCAATTCTGGCCAGTCTTTCTTTCTGGCATATACTCCACCCTCTTCCTTTGCTCCATCTCAGTTGTGCTCTGTTGCAGCTCTCATCTCTGCTGCCTGATCCACAAGGCACATGGTCAGATGTAATTTTCCCTTTGATCTTATCATGGCCTCTCCTTGGTGCCCCCATGCTCGCATCATCTCCTCACCGGACATTCTCTGTGATCCATGACCTGACCTGAAGCTCTTCTCTCCTTTCTGTAAACCATCCTCCAACACAGCCTCGATTAGCCAACTGGAGTTATTCATATTTATATCTGAGGATCTTGGAATTTCCTGTGTTTGGGTTTTTGTTTAAACCACTCACTGTTGAATGTGTTCCTCTCTGGCCTCTGCCAGCTTCCAACTCTCTGTAGATTCTATCACTTTAGGTACATTTCAAATTCCTCTAAAAAGTCAACCCAGTGTGATCTTTTTCTCTTAGGAACCCCCAAGATTCTTTGCTTATATCACTTATCACATACCATCCATTGTAGTTATTTGTTGCTATGTCCTCACTCCCTTATAAGCACTTTGAGCATACAGGCTATGCTTTACAATAATTTTAGCATCTCTCATACCTAAAGGACACTTTCCTTTACACTAGTGGAATTGTGTGTGTGTGTGTGTGTGTGTGTGTGTGTGTGTGTGTGTGTGTTACTGGAAATTGAACCCAGGAACATTCTACCTCCCAGGTACACCTTCAGCTCTTTTTATTTTTATTTTGAAACAGGATCTTGCTAAATTACCAAGGGTTTCCCTAAGTGGCTGGCCTTGAACCTGTAATACCCCTGTTTCAGCCTCCCAAGTACTCAGGTTATAGTACATGTACCACCAGGCCCAGCTACACTAGTAGAATTTTAAGGGAAATTCTCTCCCAACAGAAATGTTTTCCCTTATGTAAGAATGTGGGAAAAGAGACCTTTGAGGGAAATTTTAGCTTTCAGAGTAATTCATTTTGGGAACACATTTTTACTATAGGCACATATTTTGATAGCTGGTGAAGTCCATAATTATGGTTTTCATGGATCTTAAAAAATACTATTTTCATTGACTGGTGTACTTAATATAAATAATTTACACAAGTCAAAGATCAGAAAAGATAACAGATCAGTTAAAACATAATTATATTTAGAGATAAATTATCATATAGACTGAACTTAGAGTCTCACAAATGTCTAATAACCTATGTTTCTTTAAATATAATTAGTCCTTTTAAAAGAATTGGGCTAAAAACTTTACTATTGAGGCTACTCATGAGAGAATTTCAAAGTTTCCAAAATTAGAGTTCTTGATTTGTAAAGGCTAAATATCCTCATTAAATTCTGGAGTTTCATTTCCTGTTTTAATACTTAAAATAAGTAGATTTTCTTTTAATTATTGAATAGGATTTGAGTTCTGGGGATAATAATCTGAAGTGGAAAATCGCTGGCCTCTTTGGAAGGTTAATCAATGAAAATGAGGGTTAATAAGAAAGCTTTTGCAATGTTACCTCAGTGTTTATGCTCATGAATATTATAAAATACATTTGCATACATAGCTTTTTGATTTTTTTATGTCTGATGTGCATTTTAAGTAAGATGAGAGTTGACAAGCAGTGTTATTAATAACTCTCACAGAAACAACCGTTAACCTATCTCATGTTCCATTGGCAAAGAGGGAGTCATTTTTTATTCATGGATAAAGGAGCTGAAAGTGAATCGTGAGGTCAGTTTACAGGGAAGCTATTGCTGCTTTGGGATTAAGCCTTATTGACGTCTTTGTTCATTCCTTTTTCAAAACACTCTGGGCAATCATCAAGTTCACCCAGAGATGGAATTAGAGTGTAAACTTTCTTTGTTTTGCTTTTAGGAAAGATGACCATTTATGGTTGTAAAATAAACTGAAAGTGTGAGAAACATTTTTGTTTCTAGAAAAAACAATGTCTAGTTGAGTGGCCTCATTTTTCTTGGCTATCTTATTTTATGAAGATTACCTTGTTCACTTTCTCTTCTCCAATCCTATACTCTTTCAGCATCTCCCTTGTGCTAAGACAAGCTCAGTGCTGAGGCTGCTCTGACCTGGACCAGGGTCCTTGCCCTTCTGGAGACTGGGGAGATAGGATTATGCATGGAAAGGACGACGTGGCTGTGATTAAAGACTTCACAGCGTTTGGTGTGCAGGGTAGGGAGGATGCACAGGAAGGAAGGGGTACCTGATTTCTCCTGAGCTGGAGTGAGGAAAGACTTCAAATCCTACAGGCCTCTCCAGGCTGGCTCAGAGGCACTGTGTTTTGTCTCTGGGTTGGATTAGCCATACTAGTTTCAGGTAATGACAATATTCTGATTTTGCTGTAAGATCTTTTGTTTTGTTTTGCTATACAGAAAATAAACAAACTGTAAGTGGAGGAGTACAGATGAAAAAAATTAGCAATTTTTTTGAAAAACCATAAAGTGGGATGATGGAACTATGAGTGTTCTCTCTACTACTTACTTTACTTGTTGTGTATGTTTGAAATTTTCCATTAAAAAACTTAAAATACTACCTTCTTCCTGTATTGAGCTTCCCTCCCTCCTTCGCTCCCTTCCTTTTTTCTTTCCGTTTTTACATTGGATGACGCATAAAAAATTGGAGATATCTTCCTTCTTTTCTTCCAATTTTATTAAGCTATAATGTAGAAAGAGTCTGCATATATTTTAGAGTACAATGTTATGTTTAATATATGCATACATTGTGAAATGATAACTACAATCAGGCTCATTAATATAACTATCACCTCACATAGTTACCTTCTGTGTGTGGTATACACCAGAAAACATTTAAGATCTACTTTGTTAGCAAATTTCAAGCACACAACCCAGTATTGTTGACTGTGGACTACATGCTATACATTAGAGCTGCAGAATGTATTCATCCTGCATATCTGAAACTTTGTACCCTTTGAACAGCACCTCTCCATTTTTAAGGGATAATACAGAATAATGGTGAAGGACATGAACTCTGGACAAAGACTGCCTGAACTTACATCCCAACCCTGCCATTTACCAGCTCTGTGACTTTGGACAAGTTACTTAACTTTACTGTTCCTCTGTTTCCTCATAGTAAAACAATAATAATAATAATAATAATAATAATAATAATAATAATAATAATAATTAAAACAAAGTTTAGAACCCTTCAATAGGATGGATGGGAACAAAATGGAACTAATCTTTGCAAAGTGCTTATAGAGGGCTTTGCACAATCACCATCATCATCATCATCATCATCATCATCATCATATTTCTGAGGCCATTTCTACCCATTGACTACATGTATAAAGCTCAATGTCAAGATTCAAAAACTCAGTTGGAAAAATAGTTATGTTTGGTGGGGTAAGGAAATGGATCCTAATATACCAAGGGCTGTGAGCATGTACAGCTCTATAACTATGAACTACATTGTGATGTGAGACTATAATGCACCAATGAAAATATAAAAAAATTTTAAAAATCTAAGTCAGAGAGATGACATCTATCTCAGTTCTAAAGTTTTATAATCACTTATATGGTGATGTTTAAAACATATATCATTTACAAGAGCTGAGAATGGAAGCTGATGAGTTGATTTTCATGGGATTCCCTTACTTTTGGACTATCAACCTGTGATTGTTTGGATATTTATCAAATAAAGGCAAAGAAAGTTGTGTTTCGATTTCTTTGAAGCTGTGCTGGTCTTTAGCATATTATAATTTAAATACATTCAATTGGGTTCTCTTTAAATGAAATATATTTATGCAAGGTGACTAATACATACCACATTAGTCTAAGTTGATGGCATTTAAAATTTCTGCTCAAAATAGAACTGCAAGTTGGATCTGTCTTTATTTCTGTGCCTTTCCAATGTCTGCTGGGGGAAAGAATGGGAACATTTGATTCCACAGTATGTGAAAAGCTTTGCACAGTTTCTCATTTTGCTAGAGTCTAATTTCCATTGTACTAGGGTTGATTTTGTCAAATATCTCAATCCAGTTGGAGTGTCGGGGGGAAAAGAGAAGAGTGAGAACAAAAACCAAAATAAACTCCTGATTTTTCTGGAAATGCGGAAGTCGAACAAATGTCCTTGATAGATTTAAGTATCTAATTCCCTGGAATCTGTAATTATGTAATTTAAAGTATTTTTTATAAGGAAAAAATAGAATCATTTTCAGTGAATCTTGTTGAAAATTTTCCCAATGATTCTTTCACATTCGGTTCATTCTTTTCCTTCTTTTACACATATTTACAAAGGAGAACATGAGTTTTATGAGAATTACTTAGCATTGCTTACAAGTGAAAATAATTTCTTTATTATGTGTCACTTTTCCACTCAGATACCTAAGTGAAACCATTAGAAACCACATCATTCCTCACAAGGATTATGTGGTGTATAAGGGCCATGCTGTCGCTCATTCGAGATGTTTAATGATGAAAGATTATCTTGAGTTATAGAAATAGCAGTTAAGATGAAAACTATGCCATATTTGTATGCATAACATACATTAAAACATAATTTATGGCAGTACAATATTTGGGAAAGCCAATTAACCTCACCAGACTCAGATATTGCTATGGTTTGGATAAGTGTCCTCCAAAGGCTACGTGTTAAAGGCTTGATCACAAGCCTGTAGTGCTGGTGGTGAAATATTAAAAGGTGGAGCCTAGGGAAAGAAAGTTACATTATTGAGGGTGTGCCCTGAAAGGGGATGCTGGGATTCCAGAGCCTACCATGTGCTTCCACCATGATGTACAATCTCCCCATTGGCCCAAAGCAAAAGGACCTAGCGACTATGGATTGAAACCATGAGCCAAAGGAACCCTTTTCTATTTGTAAGTTGTTTGTCTCAGGTGTGTGTGTGTGTGTGTGTGTGTGTGTGTGTGTGTGTGTGTGTGTGTTACAGGGGATTGAACTCGGGTATTTGTCCACGGCAATTGAAAATTGACTAGCACAGAGATTTATTATAAAGTTGGGAAGGACTGGATTAAATGAGTTGATGGCTTTGGGCTATCACGAGATGGAATTCTGTGACTTTATTATGTAAAACACATGGAAGAATTATGGTCTTAAGTGAAGAATAATTAGAATTCCATTCAAGGAAAATCAATATGATCACAGTGAGTAAAGTAGTTCAGAGATGGGGGATGGGGTCCTAGAGATCTTAGTTTTACTGACACTGGGGTTGCTTCTCTCCTGGGCCAGACATCATTTTTTTTCCCTGTCAAAGTGAGATGGAAATTTTAAGACACTAACAGAGGAGCTCAAAGGGTTTACTGTCCCAGCTGTTTTTCTGTAAAATGCATGGCCAGGAGCTGGGCGTGGTGGCACACACCAGTAATGTCAGTACTTAGGAGGCTGAGACAGGTGCAAGACCAGCCTCAGCAATTTAGCAGGACTTTCAGTAATCTAGCAACACCCTGTCTCAAAACACAAAATAAAAAGAACTAGGATATAGCTTGGAGGTAGAATGCCCCTGGATTTAATCTCCAATACCACAAAAAGAAAGGAAGGAAGGAAGGAAGGAAGGAAGGAAGGAAGGAAGGAAGGAAGGAAGGAAGGAAGGAAGGAAGGAAGGAAGGAGCAACCAGAGACCAGCCAGGGTCATAGGATATTTGGAAATTACTTATTTCCCCCTGACTTCTACCTAATGCTGGGCATCTTGAGTCATTGGTTCAAGACCAGAACAGAGAAGAGAAGTCATGAAGAGGAAGAATAAAATTGGTCTGCAGACTTCATGATTATGTCACTAATAGCTTTGAAGTGAACAAAATGTATACATTTTGTTGGAAATCATGTTACAAAGGAGTCAGGAAGGTGAAGGTGGAGAATGCAGACAGCAGTTGAGAAGTTTGATGAGAGGGAAGAGTAGGACCATAGAGGGCCCAGGAGAATAGCCAGGAAAGTTGCTTTGTTTTATGTTTGATTTTGCTGTGTGTGTGTGTGTGTGTGTGTGTGTGTGTGTGTGTGTGTGTGTGTGTGTGTTTTTCTGGGGATTGAACTCAGGGGTATTCTACCTCCAAACTACACCCCCAGCCCTATTTTTTATTTTTATTTTGAAACAGGGTCTCGCTAGGTTGATGAGTCTCACCACTTCTAAAACTGTCCTCAAACCTGCGATCTTCCTTTCTCAGCCACCCAAATACTGGGATTACAGGCGTGTGCCACTATGCATGGCTGATTTTGCAATATTTTTAAAGCACATGTAAGAATGTTTATCCTCTGAGGTAGGATCCAGTAGCAAGGAAGAAATCAAAGATTAAAGCAAACGAAGATAGTAGATGGAGCAATTCCTGGAGCGAATAGGAGGGAATGAAATCAAATATACAAGTGAAGCAGGCATCCATGAAAATAGAAGGAAAAGAATACAGGATGAACACAGAGAAATTTTGGACAGAAGAAAAAGGGCTCAAGGAATTCCTACTAGGTGGCCTCATTTGTCCCAGGTAATTAAAAAGTAGTTTAACAAAGATCAAACTTGACAGTAGATATGGGACTGAATTGAGTAAAATGGCGTTTCTTTGAGCAATACATTTCAAATCGGTAAGGTGAATGGAAGATTTACAGAGTTGCATGGAAGACCCACTTGAGGTTAGAGAACATGATTTTATGTTAGAAACAGTATACCATATGTTAGGACTCTAATGATGTGGACCACACCAGTTTTATGGTAAGTATGTCTAGTTGACTCAAGAGTTAGAAAACAAATTTACCACTGTAATTACAAGGGTAAATGATCTTATAAAATTTAAATTCCTAATGATCACAACCAAATGACACATTTTCTTACTTGCTGGTGTACAGCTGAGTCCCTGTGTGTCTGTAGATCAGCTCAGCCCAATAGAACTTTCTGAAATAATAAGATGTTCAGTATTTCGTTCTTGGTACAGTAACCACTAACCACAGGTGCTACTGAGACTTTAAAAGGTGGCTATTGTGACTGAGGAGTCGACTCCCTTATCTTATTTAATTTGATTGACTTTAAATCTCAGTAGCCACCTGTGGCTAGTAGCTCCCCTATTGGACAACACAATCTTGGAATGTATTACCAGTTTGAGTTTTCTAAAGGACATAATAATACCTCTGATAAAAACATAATGAATTTATGAATTCTTCCTCCATGCAGAAGAATCTCACATGAATCCTTAAAGACTTTAGGATCTTAAGTTGATGATTGAAGATCTCATCTGTGTTCCCTTCAAATTTTTGTATAGGACTTAGGGCTGAGGAGACTCTTCTAAAGCCAGAGATGCTGCCTTGATTCCTTTTTGATTGTTGTTTAAGTTTATAACATTGATCTTGAGACTAGATCATAGGAGGTAGAATAAATCACTAATTGTGCTGTGGGGCAGAGCCATCCTCTTCCTATATAAGAACAGCAGAGTAAATATCATTTAGTATTTTGGCAAATACACCTTTTGGAGTATAAATATAATAATTTAATTCCAACTCTAGCTAGAGATAACTGGAAAAAGTCCAAAGTAGAAAGAAAAGAAATATAAGGGAAAAATGGAAAGAGAAGTTCAGATGGCAAGATCTATGATGGGAAGCAACCGAGAAAGTGATAAGGAGCCATCAACACTCCGTCACCTTTTTGTGGCTTTTAAAAATTTATTTGTTTATTCTTATAATTTTTATTTGTGCATTATAATTTATACATGATATTCCTAATGATGTATTCATATATGCACATGACTGTTTCCTTCTTTGTACCTCCTCTTTCCCTCTCTTCCTCCTTCTCTCAGTCCCCTTCCACTTCTCTGTCTCTCTCCTAATTTCCATGAGGCCGCCTTTTTCCCTTATTTTGCTCTCATGTCTACATATGAACAAAAACATATGGCCCTTAGTTTTCTGAGTATGGCTGGCCTCACTTAGCATGATGTTTCCCAGCTCTATCTACTTTCCTGCCACTGGCATAATTTTGTTCTTCTTTTGGATGAGTAGAATTCCATCTTGTGTATATATCACATTTTCTTTTTTGTCATTTTCTTTATGACCCTTTCCAAGCTGATCTCCTGTCCTGCCCTCCCCAAGGCAGGGGCATAATGAAAAAAAACAAAACTTAAGTATGAGCTAAAGGTAGTTCTTTGGCTCTCTCGAGGTACAGAAATTTGTACTTTCAATATAGGGCGATGCTAGACTTCTGTCAAAATACTGTTCAAACAGAAAAAAAAAAACTTAAATAGGTGCTTAGAGATAAAAAGAAATCATGGGTCCCATGAAATGCATATCTTAACCTGTGAGTTTGCTCTCCAGATGAGAGAATTATTAAATCATCTTAGGCACCTTATAGTTCCTGAATAAGAGCAGCCCAGGTGGAGAATAAGACGTGAGAAAACCGTGCGGTTAAAAAGTTGACTTAACCGAAGGGGATGGACACGGGGTGGGGGGGACCCTAATGCACATGATGTACTTTCACAAATACATCAAGGTCAACCGCTAAACTGAACTTGAGAAGGAGGGAGGGCGAGGGAGTGGGGTGGGAATTGGGGAAGGGGTTAAATGAGAAATGTGTGCATGTATGCCTTTATCAGCTTGTACCTAACAAAGATGTATGATTACAATGCACCAATTATTATAAAAAATAAAAAAAGATAAAAAAATGAAGTGGAACCCAGAATTTATTTTATTGTAATAATTGGTTCATTGTAAGCATACATCTTTGTTAGGTACAAGCTGATAAGGGCATACGTGCACACATTTCTCATTTAACCCCTTCCCCAATTCTCACCCCGCTCCCTCGCCCTCCCTTCTTCTCAAGTTCAGTTTAGTGAGTGACCTTGATATAATTGTATAAGTACATTGTGCGCATTAGGGTGCCCCCCTGCCCCGCCCAGCCCCTTCAGTTAAGTCAACTTCTTTGCTTATCAAGGGTCTCTCCTTTTTCATCTGGAGACCCTCTTATGCCCCATCTTCTCCCTCGCATCCGCATATTAGGGAGAACATATGCTTTTTTACTCTTTGTAACTGGCTAATCTCACTTAACATAATGTTTTCCAGTTGCATCCATTTCTCTGCAAATAACATGATTTTGTTCTTCTTTATGGCTGAGTAAAATCCTATTGTATACATATCCCATAGTTTTGTAATCCATTCATCTGTCGATGGACATCTTGACTGCTTCCATAGTTTGGCAATTGTGAATTGTGCAGCTATAAATATAGGTACACATGCGTTGGTCTGATAGTTTGGTTTCCATTCTTTTGGGTAGATAACCAGAAGTGGTATTGCTGGATCATATGGTAAGTTCATTCCCATTCATCTGAGGATCCTCCATACTTTTTTCCAAAGTGGTTGCACTATGGAACCCAGACTTTTATCTGCTGGCAGGTACCACCAGCTGAAATGAATTATTAGACCTCATGATTAAGAATGCCTAGATCTCATGATCATTGTAAGTCCTATTAAGATGCTTATTCAACCAGGAGAAATAAAAAATTGTGTCTAGTGAGTGTGACAACTTTTCCACGCTAAAAAGGCATATTTTGTAGAATGTTCTTACACAGAACCATTGTGTGCAGACTATATATATGTGTGAGACAGTGGGTTGATTTTCCTTTGTTGATTTCTGTAAAATAGCTTCACTAGCCAGTGTTTAAATATCCAGTAGTGCTGACTGTATGTGTGCATTTGGCATTGGCATCTGGAGGGTTTTTTCCAGCCAAAACCAGGATGATTTTGACCAGGCTGCGTGTGAACCAACCACATACTCCAGGATAACCGATACCCAGGATCGCTGAACAATTGGTGTTGGTCTTTCTGTGTTCTCCTTTAGATTTGGTGCATCCTGCCAAAAATCAAGAGAAAAAGATAACTGATTTAAATATTGGAAAAATCATTTGTATGCATCAAAAATAATGTATATTTATATGTAATACATATTTTATACTTGTATATGACAGTTTGTTTTATTGTTTTCTTTCTTTATTTATTATAGTGTTTGGGATTGAACTCAGGAGTCATCTACCTCTGAGCTACACTCCCAACCCTGTTTTACTTTTTCTTTGGAAACAGAGTTTTGCTAAGTTGCTGAGAGCTTTGCTAAGTTACTGAGGCTAGATTGGAACTTGTGATCCTCCTGTCTCTGCCTCCCAAGTACTGGGTCTGCAGGCATACACTGCCATGCTTGGCCTTGTCCTTCTCCTTTAAGTGAGCAAGGTACTGAGATTTAAGGAAGAAGAGATGGGCCAGTATAGTTTAGTCTTTATATTAATTAGCAGTATGGTGTCAGGCAAGCTAATTAATGTATTTTGAACTCAAATTCTTCATTGGTAAAAAGAGATGTTTAGACTGAATGATATTCAACATTTTCTCTAAACAATTCTTTTTTATTTTTTCCATACTGGGGATTGAACCCAGGGTCATTCTACCTCCGAGCTACACCCCCAGTCCTATTTTGTAATTTTTAAAAAAAATTCTGAAATAGGGTCTCACTAAGTTGCAGAGAGCCTCGCTAAGTAGCTGAGGCTGGCTGCGAACCTGGATCCTCCGGTCAGCCTCCCATGTACTGGGATTACAAGTGTGTGCCACCATGCCCGGCTTCCCACTAAGCAATTCTAAGACAAAAAAAAAAAAAAAAAAAAAAAAATCCCATGAATGTTCAGCCAGGTGGCAGGATGTATGTGTTTATTCTAATCTGTGGTCATGGGGCCATAACAAAACATATATCAGCTAGATCGACCAGGAGTTATAGGGTTATTACTAAGTCTTTCCTGCCCTGATGTGTAGACATGTGAATTGTGTGCTATTTTAACTTGGAGCACACTGGGACATAAATAAAATGAAAGCCTGCTTTCTATAGATCTGCCTGCACACCTGGCCTGCCAGGCCCCACCATCTCTGCTGCCTCAGTGAGGCCTGCTGGGGTTTGGCTCAGGTAGCTGCTTGTCAAGCAGTTCAGGACTAGGTGAAGATAGCAAGGATACATTGAGAAAAGCCAAACCCGTAAGATGGAACTAGCGGTACTTATTATACACTATTTTTACCTTAAATATATGCAACAAATTTACATATGTGGTAGATTGAGGTATAAATAGTTCTGGTGAGCCCCTTCTCCAGTATAGCAAAGACACTGAGATTTTGCTTTCTTAGCTCAGGGGCCCTAGTCTATATTCTATTTATTTATTAATTCAAAGTCACCTCTAAATACAGTGCTTCTTCACCATATTGCTAAGTAGGGTTCTTTCTTTAAAAAAGTTACTACAATAAAAATTAAAAAAAAAAAAAAAAGAATTGAAAAGACCTAAAAAAAAAAAAAAAAAAAAAAAAAAAAAAAAAAAAAGTTCTGAGAAATTCTTTTGCCTCCTTTTCCTTTCCCACCCCTTCTGTGACACTGGGTATTGAACCCAGAGTCATTCTACCTCTGAGCTATACCTCCAGCCCTATTTTTATTTTTTATTTTGAAACAGGGTCTCACTAAGTTGCTGAGACTGGCCAAAAACCTGTGATCCTCCTGTCTCAGACCCCCAAGTACTGAGATTATAAATGTGTGTCACCACGCCTGGCCAGCTGCATTTCTTTATGGCTCTCTAGTTTGAGTGCTTTGTTTTTTTCTGTGTGCTGGGGTTCCATGGGCAAAGAATGAGACCTTGTGCTGTCCTCTTCTTATATAGCTTCTTAATATGGGTGCAAGGCTAAAATGGACAGATTTTTTTAGTAGAAATGCTGTGGCCACAGCAATTTTTGTCTCCCTTCCTGCTGCCACCATGGGGACTTCCATTTATACGTGCCCTGCTCTAACCTGACCAGGCTCTGGGGCCTCAGTGAAAGACCACCTGCAGCTCAGCTGTGGGAGAGTGTGACCCTCAGTGCCTTTGAGCAACTGCAGGGTCATGTTATGTATATCAGCGTCTCACTGCTCACTCTCCTTGGTTTTTGGGGTCGGCTGCTGAACATGTAACAGTGCTGATATGGGACCTCTCCATATATGCCTATATTTCATATATTCCTATGCATGTGTGGGTATTCGTGTGCATGCTACACCCTTACTTACTATAGGTCTGCCCAAAGCTGAGATGAAGTCTTCCCACCCCTGCCTCTTGCTCTTGACAAAATGCTGTCAGCCTTCTCTGTCCAGGTGCTCTGTGCCTACAGATTCAACAACCTGGGATAAAAAATATATCTGTATTTTTAAAAAATCGTGTCCCACTCACTGAATGTGGTGGCACATGTCTGTAATCTCAGTACTTGGGAGGTTGAAGCAGGAGAATTGCAGGTTGGAGGCCAGCTTCAGCAACTTAGTGAGGCCCTCAGCAACTTAGACCCTATTTCAAGATAAGAAGGAGGAGGAGGAGAAGAAGAAGAAATTTTAAAAGATCTGGGGGCATAGCTCAGAAGCAGAATGCCCCTGGCTTCAATTTCCAGGACAATCAGTTATATATATAACATGTTTGAAAATTGTGTATTATTATCATCTAGAGACCATTTTAAGCATATGGGGTAAAGATGTGCATGGGTTCTATCCAAATGCTGCATATTGTGCTGATATAGGTATCCCCAGGGGTCCTGGACCCAGTCCCCACTGAACACCAAGGGATGACCGTATTTATTATAGGAAAGCAGCCACTCTAGTGTCTCCCACCACAGCCACTGTGACAGGAAGCTGAGGCTCCAATCATGTTCCTAGCACTGTCTATTAGAACCTGTGTGTGGCAGGGAGCTGACACACTGGATAGCTGCAACCATCTCCTGCCAATACCCATTCACTCTGACCCCTTTGATTTTGATTAGAAAAATGAAAAATACCAACACATCTCAGGTGCTGTCAGCTGCAAGGTGTACCTCTAAAGTGGGTACCGACATGGGAGACTTCTGTCACCACCAGTGAGATTTGTTAATGAAGGCAAATGAGCCTGGCTAGACCCTGTCATGGAGGTTCCCTGCAGGAATCGGCTAATTGGGCTGGAGGTCAAGGGGCAGCTGTTGCTTTAAGCAGGTGCTATTAGTTTGTGTCCAACAGGGGCTCTGAAAGTTCATAAGAAATGGAGAAACTGTGCTTGCTGGCTGGAAACTGGTCCAGGAGCTGCAGGTTGACTTTGAGTAGTCCTTTACATCCCTCAGGCACCCTTTGCATTCTGCATTAGCATCCTTCCTCATGTGCCTTTGGCTGCATGGTTCTTCTAGGAGCCCTTGTTGAGCATCACAGGAGTCTAGAATGTCATGCATCTTCATTATTATTCACAAGACCACAATCAGGGAGAGGCATTAAATGCAGCTCTGGCTTATTGGAGGAAGGTATACTTGTTCCCTGGGAAGACTGAGCCTCAGGAGAAGGAGATTCCAGTGTCAAGTCCTGCACCATAAGTTGACAGCCACTAGAATCTGCTTTCCCTGATACTCCTTTTGCTAATTATCTACAGGAAGCTGAGTGCAGCTGGCCCAAATCTATGGGAGTCCACCTGTTAGCAGTATGTGGATTCTGGTCGAGGTTCTGTGTGAACAGTCCCTAGAGAGCAGGGGGTCAGGGTGAGTGTTTGTGTGCTGAGCACAGAACTTTGCAGGAGTCGTGCTCCTCAGAGACTCAAGAGAGGCAGTGAGGCAGATGAGACCAGGACTGTGGGTTTAGGAGAGCAGATATCCAGGTGCGAGCCTGGCTGGCACCCTGGACAGATCACGTAATCCCTGTGGGACCAGTGTCTTCCCTGTAAGGGCGGGCGTATGGTGGTGTCCAGTATCACTTCCTGGTTCCCAAGTCTCTGGTCCCAGGACTCCAGAGCAAAAGGTTCTCAGGGGTTCCAGCACCCTGGAACACAAGTTTGCTCTCTCTCTCTCTCTCTCTCTCTCTCTCTCTCTCTCTCTCTCTCTCTGTGTGTGTCTCTCTCTCTCTCATGTCTCCATTTACAGTCTGTCAGGAAAGATCTCTTTCCCATAGTTTTAAAAACCCCAATTGGTGGACATAAAGTTATGTTGCCTATGTACATATAGTATTGTCAATAAAAATTAATAACTGCATGACTATATACCTAAAACATCTAGTTATTACAGTTTTCCATTTGAGAAAATTTAAGCTTTTTTTTTTTCATTGTTCTTGTTTGTTTTGTAGTACCGGGGATTGAACCTAGGAGTATTCTGCCTCCAAGCCGTAGCCTCAGCCCCTATTTCATTTTTTAGTCTGAAACAAGGTCTCACTAAGTTGCTGAGGGCCTTGCCAAGTTGCTGATACTGATCTCAAACCTACAATCGTCCTTTCTCAGCCTTCCAAATACTGGGATTGCAGGTGTGTGACACTAGGCCCAGCTTAAGCTCTTTTGATAACACAGTCATGTACCACTTAGCTACATTTCTGTCGAGGATGACCTCCTATATGACAGTGGCCCCATCAGATTGTAATGGAACTGAAAAGTTTCTATGGCCTAGTGATATCTTAGGACGATGCGTTCCTCGTGCGTGTGCTCATGGGGATCCTGGGGGCGACAAACCTACTGTGCTGCTGTTCATATTAAAGCGTAACATACACAATTACATGCGGTACATAATCCTGGAGAGTAAACAGTCTTGTCACTGGTTTATGGATTCCTGGGAAACACTCTGCCATGTGACACTGGTGGCAGCCCACTCGTCCATGTTTACTGCATTTCCTGATGGTACTGTGTTCACTTGTTCTTGACTTAACACCATGTTGTTCTGATCAGCACAGCCCTCAGAGCAAGAGACTGCACCATATATGTCATGTAGCCTAGGTGTGTGGTGGGTTTGTGTAGGCACACACTGGAATGTTTGGGCAATGAATTCTTTAGAATGTGTACCTGTAATTAAATGGACACATGCTGTTTTTCTAAGAGGATAAAATCCTAGGTCTCAGCAACATGAAAATACATCAGGTTAGTTTAACTGAGGAATACATTCTCAAAAAACAACTTGAAACATTTCAGTAGTAGGAAAGTGACACTGATTCCATTTAGTGTCCTTTGGTGCTGTACCTTGTGTGAACTTCATATTAAGAAAAGTAATAAATGACCTAGTACCTCTTGGAAAGTAGTTGGAAATGTAATATTGCAAATTTAGAATTTCAGAAGCATCTATAACAAAAAAAACTTTATATATTTTTATGGAATGTTTTGAAAAACTCTCTTTTATAAGATTTTGGTAACTTAAGAACTTTAGTTCATTAAGATTTATAAGTTTGATATGGACAAATTATACATTTATGTTATTAAGGCAAAAAGCTAACTAAAGTATGTGGGAAATCCTCATTGCTAATCCAGTGTTCCATCTTTCTGAACCCTGATTTACCTCTTATGACAGAAGATAGATCATAGCCTAACACCACTTAGTGCCCTCCAGCTTACTAATATGGTGGCTTATCTTATTGTTAAGCATATGGCTGTATAAAATTTTATCCAAAAAATCTGCCTATAATTATAGCTCCAGGAGATTAAACAAATTCATAAAGACATGCAATTAGCAAATGTCAGAAGATGCCTGGATAATGCCCATGGATATTGGGAACGAGACAAGAAATCCACCATCATTAGCATGAATTTCTCTTGCTTTAAAAATGCTGGCCAAAGCCAACTAAGCAAGAAGAGGGCTGTGCTCTAAACACTGCAAAGAAAGAGGCAAAATATCATGACCATTTTGATATAAAACCCTGTTCCTAGAAACTCAAATAAACTTAAAATGTTGAGAACCAATAAGTAAATAGGACAGTTGCAAAATACAAAATAAAACAGGAATTACTCTTCTTTAGCTTCTAAAAATATAAGGTATGTGTGTCCCGAATAATAGCAACAAAGAAACAAAAATCCCCAAATTAAATTAAACAGGGTGCAGGATCTGTGAAAGGGACTGCAGAAATTTGCTGAGGGACAGAAAAGAAGATTTAAATAAACAGAAACACATGCCTGATTTCTGGATGGGCAGATTCACTACTGTAGACACCGAATCCTTCCCCAGGTACCCGAGAATGTGTTGACTGCAATGTTGACCATAAGCCCAGAGGGCTTGGCAAAAAATCATCAATATGAATATGTGTATAAAGATTATCGGGGAATATTTGAAAACAAAGAGTACTAAGACACATTTGCCCTTCCTGTTCAAAATGTATCATGATATTTGGAATGATTAAAATATAAACATGCATCTCAATAGAATTGAATAGAAGATCTAGAAATAAGTCGGTCAACCAACCTCTGTCAATCTCTTCATCTATGTATTATATATGTTATATGTGTATATTTATATGTATATATAAATTTGTATTTTTATCTATCATACACATTTAACATGGAAATTCAGATTTTTATTTTTTAAAGTTTAATTACATATTTATTTTGAATACTTTTATTGGTGCATTATAGTCTCACATAATAATTCAATTCCAGTTCATGTGATAGTGACATAAATGTACAATATCTACTATCATACAACAATAAACTTCAAGATGAACATAAGTATAAACTGGAAATAAAAGAAAGCCATGAAATCTTGGAAGAGAGTATGGTGTTTATGTCATCTTAGCAGAGACCATAAGGGAAAGGTTAAAAGAGCACTTCTTTTTTTTTATACTTTTATTGGTGCATTATAGTCTCATGTAAGACTATCACTATCATAGTGATAGTGACATACATGCACCCACACTTGGTGGGCTTTTCTGCATTTCAGTAACTTCCATCTACATAAAAAGGTAGAAAGTTCTTTTCAATTTTTTTCAGGCCAAACAAAAATTGAATTTCTATAGGTGATAAAATGCCATAAGACAAATAATAAAATGGGAAACATTTGTAACCTATAAACAATGATTACTATCCCTAGTGTATTAGTTGGGGTTCTGGAGAAAAACAGAAACAATAGGATATATAGAAAATGAGATTTATTATGAAGTATTGGCTTACATGATTCTGGACTGAGAAGTCTCACTGTTTGTTATGTGCAAGCTATAGACCCAGGAATGCTGGTGGTGGAGTTTGAAGCCTGAGAGCTGGAGAGCTACTGGTGTAGATGCCAGTCCAGTTCTGAAGACCTGAGAACCAGAAGCATGGAGGATAAGATGAATCTCCTAGCTCAAGTGGTCAGGGAGAGCAAATTTAACCTTCCTCCATATTTTTGTTCTCTTTAGACCCTTGGAGGATTGTATGGTGCTATCCACACTGGGAAGGGCAGATCTTTGCTCAGTCTAGTGATTCGAATGCTGGTTTCTTCTTGAAATATCCTCACAGTCATACCCAGAAATTATGTTTGCCTGGGTGTCTGAGCATGCTGTGGCCTAGTCAAGTTGACAGAATTAATCACTGCACCTCACATGTAAAGAGCTCTTACAAATCAGTAACATAAACATAAATAAACCATGCTCAATGGCAAAGACAAAGAAGATAAACGGACAATTGATAAGAAAAGTAAAGCCAATATCCAATAAAATATAGTATTTTACCATAATTATTGATGTAATTAAACATGATATTTTTCCCTGTTAGGTTGATAGAGATTGAAAAATATGACAACACACAGAGTGTTGGTGACTGTGTGGGAAACTTGGCAGTCTCAAATGCTGAGGTCAAAATCACAAATTGATGAAATACTTAAGGAAGATTCTTTAGTGATATTTAAGAAGAAACTTCTTCAAATCATGAATACTTTGTTGGTTTTTTTGTTTGTTTGTTTTGATCTTTTTTTTCAGGACAGGAGATTGAACACAAAGGTGTTCTACCCTTGAGCTATACCCCAACCCCAATTTTATTTATTTATTATTTTGTTTGTTTGTTTGGGGATTGAAACTAGGAGTGTTCTACCTCTGGGCTAAACCACCCAACACTTTTTATTTTGTACTTTTGAAACAGAGTCTCTCTAAATTACTGTGCACTGGCCTCGAACCTATGCTCCTCTGGTCTCAGCCTCTCAAGTATTGGGATTACATTCAAAGACATTCCATGTAAGAAATTATCTTGAAGATGTAATCAAACAGATGTATCTAAACAATGCTCCTTCATTCTTATAATAGTGAAATATAACAACTGATGTCTGTCAGAATACTCAGTTAAACATCATTTAACTGAATACCACAAAACCTTTAAAAGTGTTGATGTGTGTTTATTCACAAACATTCATGATTATTGAAATGGAAAAAAAAAACAGTATGAATGATAGCCCTATTTCTTAAAAACAAAAATAAATGCCTGGATTACTTTTGATCTTCTCTCCCTCTCCGTCTCCCTTCCCCTCCCCCTCCCCTTCTCCTCCTCCCCTTCTCTCCTCCTCTCCCCCCTCTCCCTCCCTCCCTCCCTCCTGTGTGTGGTATTAAGGATCAAACCCAGGGGTGTTCTACCTCCAAACAACATCCTCAACCCTGTTTTATTTTTTATTTTCAAAGGGAGTCTCACTAAGTTGCTAAGGGCCTTCCTAAGTTTCTATGATCCTCCAGTCTCAGCATCCCAAGTACTGGGATTACAGGCATGCACTACCGCTTGTGGCTGGTTACTTTTTGATGTTACTAGTTAGAACTGAAAAACATGTAGGTGGAAATGGATCACATCTTTAGAGGAAAGGGAAGATAAAAAGAAAGTAGGAAAAAAGAACACTAATTGACCCCTTGTTACCAGGCACCTGAGAAGGAGTTTAAATTTCCTTGTGAAGTGAGGGGGCGTTCACCACTTATGGATGGCCGATGCCCTTTGGGGACTAGTGTGCATCGCAATTCCCTCCATTATCAAATTCAGTTCATCCTGGCAATGGAGATCAAAGTGAGGCAGAAATCATCTCCACAACATTCTGACAAAAATTAGAAGATGAAAGGAGGCTGTGTAAAATAATTGATAGAGCAAGAATAGCAGAGCCGGCCTGTGTTCAGAGTGGCTTTGATAAAAGCCGCTTTTGAAAGTCTTGTCATGTTAGGAAATTGACAGTACATGGCACAGAATGCCAGATCACTTCCCTAACAAAGTGAAAGAGCATCTAGATTGTTTTCTGACAAAGATCAAAAACGTTTATTAACATACTGTGTTGGCCAAGGTGTGAGGGAACGAGCATGTTTCATTCAAGTCTGCAGGAAGATAAACTGATGTTACTTCATGAAGGGGAATGTGGTAATGCTCATCAACATTTAAAATGCACACAGCCTTTAAGTAGGCAGTTTCTCTCTGAGATATTTATTCTGTGCATGCAAGTCATGTCTGTGCAGCATGAACACTTGTACAAAGAAATTTACTGCAGGCTAGCAGCAGCACTAAATTAGGAAGATCCCAAATGCTTAGCAAAAGACCAAACCATGATCAAGACAAAAAATGAAGTTACTATTTGCATAGGGATGTGAAATGTTCCTTAAAAAATATTAAAGTGGAAAAAAAGCAAGTTGGACTATTTGGCAAAAAATGAAGGCAGGAAGTTAGACTGTACGGATGCTGGTGTCTATGTGGTTTGTCTCTGGAACCATGACATACTTGGCAGTGGGGTTGTTCTGGGAATGGAAACTCGAGAATGGAAATACATGAGTCCTCTTACACTTACAGTTTTTCACACTGGGGTCTGTATTGCATTTTCAAAATAAATACAAAAGCAAGTCCCTACATCTTCCGCATTGAACCATTGTTTGTGTTGAAAGGAGTGTGAATATTAGCTGGCCATGAAGCTCTGTCTCCCCGGGGCCTGTTTCCTGTCACCCCGCCAAACTCTCCCCCTGGGGCTGCTCAAGGTGGGTCCCTTAACACATCCAGCCCCAGGCATATCTGAAATGTTGCCACTTTCCTGTATTTCTTGAGGGAATGTTATTACAGTAATCATAAAGTTTCCCATAACTCCTTATTACTTTTTAAAAGGTAACTACATAAATGTTTTATGGGACATTTATAAGAAATAGCTTTCACTTATCCCTAAGGAAACTATCTTAATGTAGGTTTGAGACATTTCATCAGGCATGGATCCCTGAAAATGTCTTTGATCACTTTCACATTTTAAAAACTCCAGAAATATTGATTAATATTCTATTGGCTTTATTCTCTTCTGAGTGCTATTGTAGCAAGGTAGAAATAGATAGGAATGTGAAGGTCTTGGCATTAAAGAGCTTATATTTATGTTGATTATAAAAATGAATTCCCTTTATCAAATTAATTTCACATAAGGAAATATATATTATATATATTTAAGGATATATAAAGAAATACATATAAGGAAATATAAGTTGGGGTTTAGTTACTTGATAAATACTTCTATTTTTATATCTGTATTTGGTAAGTGCATATATATGTATATATGTATATGATGTATATATGTGGTTCCATGCTCATGGATTCAATCACCCACAGATCAAAAATATTTGGTTGCTGGGTATGATGGTACATGCCTGTAATCCCAGTACTTGGGAGGCTGAAACAGAAGAATCACAGGTTTGAGGCCAGCTGTGGCAATTAGTAAGACTCTCACAACTTAGCAATACCATTTTTCAAAATAAAATATTAAAAGGGGTGGGGTTGTAGCTCAAAGGTAGAATGCCCTTGGGTTCAATCCTGTGTGTGTGTGTGTGTGTGTGTGTGTGTGTGTGTGTGTGTGTGTGTGTATGCATGTATATACATTTAGGGAAAATTACATCTGTACTGAACATATACACACTTTCCTTCTTTGCCATTATTCCCTAAAAATACCATAAACAACTATTTACATAGTACTTACATTGCATAAAATATTATAAGTAATCTTGATATGATTTTAAGTATGTGGGAGGATGCGTGTAGGTTCTATGCCAATGCTACCCCACTGTAAATAAGGGGCTTGACCATCCACAGATTCTGATATCTGAAGGGGTCCTGAAACCCTTCCTTGGATGCTAAGGAATGAATGGAGACCAATTTTTCACAGGCAATGCCATGCGGATACATATGGGGAATTCTTAAGAGAAATAAAGTAATGAAGTTAATTTCTTTACAAAATGTATTTATGCCTGTTGCTTGAGCATAGAACGAACATAGAACTTCCAGAGAGAAAACTGGGGTTCAGGTCTCCTCTCTGTCATCCACTCCCTCACTCTCACATTGTCACCTCTGCCAACTCCATTTCTCACTGTGTTATGAGAATGAAAATATTTCAAATTAGGCTTTTTTTAGGCTGGAGGAGATCAAATGAAGTACAAATAGAAGTACTTACCAAATAACTAAATCCTAAACAGAAAGCTATGCTCTTTATTGATTCCCCAAAGAGTCCCTGGATAAACCCAGTCCCCGTGCCAGGCCAGGTGCTCCAGCTGAGCAGGTGAGGCTCTGACATGAGAAGGGGCTGGGCTGCCCTTGGGTCTTCAAGGATGGAGGCTTTGGTTGCTTGATGGAAATCATGGGAACTCATCATGGAGAAGAGTGGTAATGAGATCTATCTGAACCAGCTCATAGCTTCATGTCCTTCTTATCCGGTGAACTTTTCTTGCTGCTGCTGAAATTGAGACTTGGTTTCCATACTATTCAGTGAAATACACCATTTCTCTACCCATCTGTGCAACCACTCTGGAAAGATCTAATTTTTTTTTATTTCCCTTCCTCAGTGGTGTCTGCTAATGCAGATGAAACACAGTGTGTCTTGCAGGGTTGCTCAGAATCTGTTGCATGTATTTATGCTCATGGTAGCCTCTTGTCAACTACAGGAGATGGAAAGATTAGAAACAGACCCAAAACTGAGCTATTTGTTTACCTCATAGAGGCTCTCAGAGAATAAATCTCTACTTGCCTAATGGTCAGAAGAAGAGAAAAGAAACTAAATGATGTCACTTTATCTAAACAAATTCACATCCCTGCTCACATCATTGATTCCTTCCTTCAGTCCCTTTAAACACTGTCAATGGGATTATCATATGGGAAGATAGTTTTAAATGCATTTTTATGGACAACACCTAGTCATTAACCATTGGGTCCCTAGTGCACAGTTCCATGCCTGTTCTATACTAGATGCTAAATAAATGTTTAAAATTGGAAATAATTTTAAAACTATATTAACAATTTATATAATTTCTAACCTATTTCTTTGTCTTTTTCCTTGACTTTTGTGTGGTTCAGGGTTTGTTTTTTTTTTTTCTTTTGATGCTTCCGGTCTTGTATTCCTATTCTCTCATCAATACTTAATATATTTTCTTGAAGCTTATAATCAGACTGCATTCTTTCTGTTTCTCTAATAAGTATCTATTTTGCTTCCTTTCCCTGTTTTTTTTTAAATTTTTACTTAAACTTTACTGTTTCCAGTTTATATCATGGACTGATTTCATTTTGTCAGCTTAAATAGTCCGTGATTCATTGTGTTCTTAATTTCCATTAACATTTTTCTCCTTTTGAGGTGTTATCATTTATTAGCTTACTACAGTGACATTCAAAACACAAACATTTGGCGGAATTTTTCTCAGTCATATATGGAGGCCCCTGGCAGTTTCCTCAGAGAATAAAGCCATAGTGCTCTCAGGCCAGGTCCATGGTCTTTCCCTGGGTCTTCTTCATCCTCTAGGCTATCATCTTTATTCAGAAGCCCATGGTCCTCATCCCCGTTGGACTGTATACCCAGGTAACTGGACTGTGTGGCTCCACATTCTCCAGTTACCACACATTGCCAAATGTCTGACTGTATCATCCTTTCACAGAAATAACAAATAGCTACTCTACCTTGTTGATAGGGTAAACACTTTAACCTGGCACCCCAAACCCATGTTGTTGGCTCTCTTTTTTCTTAACATTTTCATTGATGCATTGTAATTATACATCATGGTGAGTTCCAAAGTGATACATTCATACATACATACACACAGGTGTTGGTGTGATTACCTCCACATCCCACCCCACTAACTGACCCCTTCCCACACATATTAGTGAGATTGGTAGTGATACCTCCATATATGGACATAGCTTTATTTGAATTGGTTCTTGCCATTGAGGAAATCAGAAATTAGTTGAGGAGGATACAGACATTCTGTTTAATGTAAAGTATAATAATACAATGCATCATTGAAAAAGTAAAGATGCAAAACAAACAAATCATATAAAATCCCATGGCCACATTACAGCAATCAGGAGGCTACTATTTAAAAAAAAAAAAAAGAAAGAAAGAAAATAACAAGTGTGGTGAGGATGTGGAGAAACCTTTGTGATGCTGGCAAGACTGTAAAATGGTGCAGCCACTATGGAAAACAGTATGGCAAGTCTTCATAAAATTAAAAATAAAATCACTATATGAGCCGGGTGTGGTGGTGCACCCTTGTAATCCCAGCATTCGGGAGGCTGAGACCAGAGGATCCGGGTTCGCGGCCAGCCTCAGCTACCTAGTGAGGTACTCCACAACTTAGTGAGACCTGGTTTCAAAATAAAAAAATAGGGCTGGGGGTGTAGCTCAGAGGTAGAATACCCCTGAGTTCAATCCCCAGTACAGAAAAAAAAAAAAATCACTATATGATCACACAATTCTACTTCTGGGTATATACCCTAAAGAATTGAAAGCCAAGTCTTGAAGAGATATTTGAACACCAATGTTCATGGCAAGATTATTCAAAATGAACAAAACGTGCCCATCAGTGAATGAATGGATAAGCAGAATGTATATCCATAAAATGGAATATTATTCAGCCTTAAAAGGAAGGAAAATTTGATACATGTCACAACATGGATGAACCTGAAGGACATTATGCTAAATGAAATAAGCCAGACACAAAAGGACAAATACTATATGATTCCAATTATATGAGGTACCTAGAGTAGTCAAATATATAGAAACAAGGTAGAACAGTAATTGCCAGGAGCTGCTGGAGAGGGGAATGGAGAGTTATTGCTTAATGGGTATAGAGTTTCAGTTTGGGAAGAGGCCAAGATTCTGGATATGGATGGTAGTAATGTTGTACAATAGTGTAAATACACAAATACCCCTCCCAGTTCACTTAAAAATGCTAATTATGTTATGTATTCATGTATATATTTGGTACTGGGGATTGAACCCAGGGGTATTATACCTCTGAGATACACCTCCGGCCCTTTTTATTTTTATTTTGAAACAGAATCTTGCTAAGTTGCCGAGGGTCTCACTAAGTTATTGAGGCTGGCCTCAATCCTGCAATCCTCCTGTCTCAGCATTCCATGTACTGGGATTACAGACATTCACCACTATGCCCAGTTATGTATATTTTAAGAAGATAGATTCTATATTTTATGTATTTTACCGCAGTTAAAATAATTTTTAAAAATCCAGTGAGAGCAAGGAAATAGAAAGTTGTCCAAGAGGTCACTTTGATGATGACAGGACAGCATGTAGGGCCAATGGGGTCCAGGTGTCACATCCAATAGTGGGCAGCATCTTACCAATAACGCTCCTGCAAAAACTTGAGAACTGTGCACTTACTAGGTGTCACATTAAAACTTCCTTGGTTTAAGATCAGTAGCTACTTGAGTAGTTTGCAATCCAACCCAAGAAACACTCTTGGTTGCCAAGCAACATATGACTGCTGTCAATGAGAACAGATGTAACATTAATTTCATATCTCCTGCAATGAGAGAGGAAATATTGAATCCAAATGTTTATGAATAGCATAAACACTTTGTCAAGAACTCACTGTGCTGTTTCTCCAAGAACAATGTTTCATGCACACTCTCCTGTTTTGTTTTCTTTGCCAGAGCACATTCAGTCTTGTAAGAGACCAGAGGCAACACATGAATACCTGCTACTGGGATTACATCATGAGGACTAATAACTTTATATAAAAGTTCTTAAGTCAGTCAGATAAAGGCATTAAAGGGCAACCTCTTTTCTTAATTATGAGCTTTTTTTTTAATCCAGAGGACTTCTTTTTTGGTTAAGCTTTGAAAGAAAAACAATAGCTATATTACTCATTTTATTTCCTGTATCGAGTAACAAAACAAATTTAAATGAGAGAGATTTTTATGTGAAGCCTCTCCTTACTAGAGACTATGATCTACAGAAACAAAGTCTGTTTTCTGTTCCTGATACACAATGCCACAGACTGGGTAAGTCATAAAGTAAAAAGGTTAATTTTAGTTCATGATTCTGGTCAAAGGTGAAGAACCTTCACTTTCTTGCTGGCAGAGACCTGAGGCAGTGCAGAGCCTCAAATGTTCATAGAGGGAGCATTGGAGGCCTAGCCAAACTCATTTTTATAGCAGACCCTCTCAAGACAACTCATTAACCCATGAGTCCATTAATCATACAACTGGATTAATCCACTTCTGGGGGCAGAGATATAATCACCTCTTAGAAGTCCCACTTGGCTGCACCTCTCAGTATCTCATAATAAGGATTAAATTTCAACACGAGTTTTGAGGGGCAAACCATAGCACAGTGGATTTTCTAAAGTATCCCTAGGAAAGAAAGTGGATTCTTTTAAAACAAGATATAGTTCAGCATGTGAATTGTTACTTTTAGTTTTAATTGACCACACAATAATTATGTATATTTGAGAGGTATGATATTATATTTTGGAAGACCTTCACACCTATAACTTCCTCTTTGCTGACTCTAGCTCTCTCCTGGGAGCACTTGGTGATGACTCTTCCCACACCTGGTCTCCTCTATTTCTTGCCTCTGTGATTCCAATAATTCCAGTTCCACCCTAATTCTTCTCCCCCATGGCCACCGTGTGCCTTGTCTGCCTCTGAAGTCGGAGTTCTCTATGCTGATCTGAGGCCGTTCCTCCTAGGCTCTCCTTTCTTGTCCTGTTTCCCACAGGCTACTCCAAACTTCCACCTGTCTCTAGAATGCCTGCGTCTCTGCTCCCCACCCCTCTCTCCAGGCCCATCTAGAGCCCTGTCTTCCCTGGTTCTGTCCACTGCTAAAGTACTTTCTCCACTGGGGCCCTTGACTCTCCTTCCTCCCACAACCTGCAGACTCTTCCTCCAGGCAGAAGGCTGGGTTGGAGTCCTGCCTTTCTGCTTAGGACCTGGGGAAGGCAGTTGGCCTGTCTGTACACCAGCTTTTCATCTGAAAGCGTAGTTGAAGGTTTCTGCATCACAGGGTAATTGTGGGAATTGAGAGACCTGGCATGTGAAACGCGTTGCACAGTGTGTGCAGCTGGTCGGTGCTTGGCCAGCTGGTCGGTGCTTGGTCCATTGTTGTGATCACTCTCTGTTTCTGATGCTGTCCTGGGCTCCTGTCTGTGTACCCCCACTTCCTTTCTCCCACTCCACCCAACCCCAACTGCTGGGATGCTGCCACACCATTCTTGACTTCCTCGTTAGTCTTCAAGTCTTTAGGGAGCCTGATTTCAGCTTCCTCTCCTAGACCAAATGTCCTATGGACTTTCCCTCTGAGATAGCCAGTTTCATGTGTCATTGGGGCTAGGCTAGAATATCCAGTTATTCAATCACACCCTAATGTAAACTATAGTGCCAGTTATTTAGTCAATCATTAGACTAGATTGCCCAGTTATTCACTTGAAGCTTTAATCTGACCTATAATACCCAGTGAGTCACTCAAATACTAACCTCGGTGTTGCTGTAGAGGTATCTTGTGCATGTGGTTGACATATGAAATCTTTTGACTTTAGCAAGAGGAGTTTATCATACATAATCTGGGTGAGCCTCATCTCATCATTTCGAAGACTTTCAAGAAGAAATTCTGCCTAAGACTGCAGTGAGAATTCCTCCTATTGAGTTCCCACGTTGGGCTTGAAATATGGATCTCAAACTTGCCGGCCTCCACCACTGAGATTTCCTGAAATCTGTGTGTGTGTGTGTGTGTGTGTGTGTGTGTGTGTGTGTGTGTGTGTGTGTGTATCCTGCCTGATATGGCCTCTCAGCACACACAGGCTGCAACAGTCCCTGTCTGCTCCTGGTTCTTGGCTGCTCTGACAGCTACATGCAGGCAACAACTATGAGTCTTCATGTGTCTGTCCCATGACTCAGTTTATATTGAATGAATGAATTGGAGGGAAAGTCAGAATGTTTAATACTATATCCTTGAGCATAAGAATGAATCTCAAGACAATTCTCCTAGTTGTCAGGCCATTTCCTTTTCACCCCTATGCATGGAATCCTCCCAGGTCAGTGTCTCTCTTATTCCTGTCTCTCTTCTTGTCCTGGCCACAAAGGCCTGTGAGTATCATCTTCACCTGTGCTTTGCTCACTGGCCTCAGAGATAAAATATGTCATTTACAGGCCAAACAGCTCTAGTATAAAAATCCAAAATCTGAACCCTTTTGAGCAACATCACAATGTCACAAGTGATAAATTCCAAACCTGACCTTCTATGACAGGTCACTGTCAAAATGCAGGTACACAAAACATATTGTATAAAATTGCAAAGCTGGGCGTGGTGGTGCATGCTTGTAATCCCAGCATTCGGGAGGCTGAGACCGGAGGATCCGGGTTCGAGGTCAGCCTCAGCTACCTAGTGAGGCACTCCGAAACTTAGTGAGACTCGGTTTCAAAATAAAGAATAAAAAATAGGGCTGGGGGCGTAGCTCGGAGGTAGAATGCCCCTGAGTTCAATCCCCAGTACCGCAAAAAAAAAAAAAAAAAAAAAAATAGGGCTGGGGGTGTAGCTCGGAGACAGAATGCCCCTGAGTTCAATCCCCAGTACCGCAAAAAAAAAAAAAAAAAAGGAAAATTTAAAATTGCATGCAAGCTATGTGTATAAGGCATACATGAGACATTTGAATTTTGTGTATAGACTTGGGTCTCATGCACAAGATATTTCATTATATGTTTACAAATATTCCCAGATCTGGAAAATTTAGAAATTTGAAACATTTCTGGTCCCAAACATTTCAGATAAGTGATGCTCAACCTGTATTTGAGGTCATGATTTATTCTTTTCATTTCTATGCAACTCATTTTGGGACTTTGGCTCCTTGATTTTCTTCTACATACATCATTTGGATGAGAAAAGTTTATGAATAGCTGTTTCAGAGCTGGGTGATTTTTTTGTTGTTTCCTACTTCATTAGGCTTTTTCTCTTTTTATAATAGGATTCTTTGAGAGTTCTGGCAAAAGTTTTGTTGAAATTCAGGCTGAGACCAGATATGCTCATGAAGATACTGGGGTAGGTTTGTGTTATGTATTTACCCCAAACTCCAGATTTCTTCTTTTTTTTTTTCTTTTGTGGTTTAGGGATTGGGCCCAGGGGGATTCTAACTCTGAGTTACCCCCCACCCTATTCTACTTTATTTTTTTTTTGAAACAGGGTCTCACTAAGTTGTGGGGGGCCACGCTAAGTTGCTGAGGCTGACCTCTAACCTGTGATCCTCCTGTCTCAGTCTCCCAAGTACTGGGGTTACAAGTGTGTGCCACCACACTTGGCTCCAGGTTTCTTCTTAATGTTACTGAATGAAAATTTTACTTTCCATTTGAAAGTTTCATTTCCCTGGTCCTTGTTTTTATTGCATCTTAGTTGATCAAGCTGTCTGACATGAGTCCAAAGTTTGACACCTGCTTTCTTCTTGACACTTGATTCAGCGGGGGCCACCAGTGCTTAGAATCCATCTCTAGACACTAGCAACACTGATGAAGATCTTATTTCTGAGCTGACATCGTGGGTCCTCAATATAATTAGGACTGGTTGGATCTCTTTCCATATGACATAATGTATTTTGTCCAAGTTGGAACATGTTGGGACTATGAACTCAGGCAGTTCCTTGAATTGTTTGGATCTAGAGACGCTTGAAAGAACTAAAAATAGCTTCCCAGGGAGAGAAATGTGTCAGGACCTTTCTGCTTTTGGAAGGGGCTCTATTCATTCCATCTCCAGATTCTTGGATAACAGTATTTCTGGTTTCAGCCCTGGGGGAGTCACAGTGTGCTCAGATAGTAGAAGTCAGTGGCCGGCATTCTCCAAATATCTACTTAATCCTCATTCTTCCCTGGCCCTAAGAGAGAAGAACTCAGTGCCAGGAAGGGTTGTAGGGGCTGAACCTCAAGGGGTCATTAGAATTTGAAGGGCTGTCGTCAGTGCTGTGCTGAGCAAGCAGAGGCTGGCTGTCACTACAGGAAAGGAAGGCAAAGAGGGACTCTGGGGAGGGGTGGATTGGACTTTAACCTTAAATCATTGGATGGGATGTTTAATAGTGTCATCTCCACTAAAATACGAGCTTTGCTACATGAATCTCTCCCTGTAGGTTGACAAGGAATATTTAGTGTGATTTCTAAGTTTTCAATTGTTACTAGAACTCAAAAGCCACACAAAGTCTGGAAGAGAGCCAGGATATGAAGCTAAGTTTCCCCATCTTGGGCCCCAACTTTGGCTGGTTCTGATCCCATAAAAAGAATGTTGACTAGATTAACAAATAACAAATATAGAGTCTATATACACAATGGAATTTTGCTCAGCCATAAAGAAGAACAAAATTATGTAATTTCCAGGAAAATGGATGGAACTAGAGAATATTATGCTAAGTGAGATCAGCCAGATGCAGAAAGTCAAGGGTCAATTGTTTTTTCTAGTATATGGAAGCTAGAGAGAAAATAGGAAACAAAAGGAAAGTGACCAGTAAAATAGTGGAAGGGGATGGGGCAGGGAAGTGGAGAGGGGAAAAGCAAGAACTGATGAAAGAGTTCAAATTATGAGGCGCCCATGTATGAAGGTACCGCTACCAACCTACCTATTTTGTACAGGAATGGGCGGGTACTGGGATGGAACTTGAAGGGAATCACACCAAGACTTATGTGCTTATCTATTTGCATGAATTTGAACCTCACTAAGATGTATAATTACAGAGTACCAATTAAAAAATTAAAAGAATGTTGACATGGACCACGTGGGTCTGAATTCCGACTGTGTCACTCAAGAGTTCTGATCATCTTATGCTTCACTTTCTCCACGTCTCAAGTGGGAACAATAATTCCATCCTTTCTGCTATTACACACTGTGGTTTTAAAGGTTAATGTGCAGCAACCTAGTGAGACCCTGTTTCAAAACAAAACTAAAAAGGGCTGGGGGTGTAACTTGAAGGCAAAATGACTCTGGGGTCAATCCCCAGCCCCCCCCCCCAACACACACAAAAGATAGATAAATGTGTTGGGCAAATCTTACTGAATATGTTCTATGTGCCATGTACCTTGAGAAGTGCTAGCTACAAACCTGGAAAGACTACATCCCTACCTTTGAAGAATTGCAGCACGGTTGGAGGCTCACCATCAAATTAAGATTTATATGACACTACATTGGAGGTGTGTCCCTTATGACTGAGTGTGTTAGGAAGGTGTCTAAATTTGCTTGGGACATCAGAAAAGGTCATGGAAGAAAAGGAGACAAACTTGAAGGAACAGCAGAGTTTGTGGGATGGAAAAGGCAGAGAACAGTAGTGTGAATCACAGAGGCCTGGCACATTGAGTAATGAGATGGAGACCAGAACCAAGGGACCTACTGCCATGCGAGGCTGGGAGGATCAGGCAGAAAATGGATGAGTGGGGAAACCATGAAGTAAGAATCACAAGGAACGAGTCAGATCTGTGAGTGAAGACCCCACCGCAGGCAGTATGGAAGCAGATTAGAGAGAAGAGAAACTAGAGAAAAGGAGGTTAGGTAGGAATTGCCCAGGACAAGCGATGTGCTGGTGATCAGCCAGTAGAAGGAGGAGAAAAAAGGAAGAGTATGAGAGGGCTTTAAGATAGTCTCGTTTTGTACATTGTAGAGTACCAGAAAATGTAGGGATATAAAGAGGTACCATTGCAACTAAATCAAACCTCAATAACATGTTTTTTTTAAAATAGAAACAGCCATCTATCTTATGATGTGTGAATTATATGTTAATGAAAAATAGGGAAAAAAGAAATCAATATTAATGTGAACAAAGATGAGAAAAATAGAGTTTCTGTGCTATCATTTGTATTTGGAATGTCCCCCTAAGACATGGTAAGGATTGGTCCCCAGCCTATGGCATTAATGGGAGGTGGTAGAACCTTTAAGACGTGGGCCTAGTGGGAAGTTTTAGGTCATTGAAGGCATGCCCTCAAAAGGGAATTGTGGGACACTGGTCTTTTCTCTTTTGCTTCTTGGTGGCTGTGAGGTAAATCGTTTGCTCCTGCCATGATGCACAGGCCCAAAGTGATAAGGCTAATCAGTCATGAACTGAAATCTCCAAAACTGTGAGCCAAAATAAAGCTATTATCTATAGGTTGATTATCTCAGGTATTTTGTTACAGTATCAGAAAGCTGACTAACATAATATTACCCAAATCAGCAGCAAATATCTCTGAATAGTGGTATTTGGGAGTGATTTTAATTTTTTTCTTCCTTCTTAGAATTATCTAAAAGTTTTGATGACAACCACATAATACTTGTGAAATTAGTACAAATATAAAACAATTCCAGGTTGCCTTCAACTGTATTCATTGAACCAGATTCTCCTCTAGCTTTTATTCATGCCATGGCAGATCTAAAACTGAGCCGGGACTAAATATATTCAGTGATTAAGTGAGAAATGAGAGAGAGAAAATCCTTCATCTTTGATGCCTTTATATTCTGCTTCAAAAGATGACTCTAGTTTGAAAGAAAATTGCAAATGATAAAAAAAAAAGCATTGTTCAAACCACTGCCATAAACATGGAGTCTGATAGATTTCTTTAGATTTTTCTTAAGTGTTGTGGCAAGCACAATTTCACAGAGTGATGGCCACTGTGTGCCCTTTCCCTGGTTTATAAATATTTAGTGCCACGATTACTCATAAATCCAGGGATTGCTGTGGAACTATTTTTCCCTGGCAGTCCCCCCACCCCCTTTTTTCATCTGGAATGACATTAAGATTCAGAAAGGACTGGCTGTCATTTAGCTGTGTTATTTGGGAGAACTATAATTCTGTGTTTCTATCACTGGACCAGGGCCTAGATTTTGTGGAATAAAATTCTTCACAATTAGAGTCATAAGACAGGAAATTTGGGATCATGATGGCAGTCTGAAGGCCCCTTCCCTGGACAACAGACTGAGGAGTGATTTTCCATTTAGAATACATTTCCCAATCCAATCTACCTTGTCTTCTTCATATCCTGATTGTGAGAACAAAGAGGTTGAGCCCATTCAGTGAATATGACATTTTTATTGGTTGGTGGAATACGACTGTAAGGGAGAGGAACATGACCTGGCTGGTAACAGAAGTGTCCTGTGTCTAGAATATGGATCCTCAGGGATCAGGGCCGGGAGGGGGGGGGTGGCTTCAGTGTGATGTGCTGTTCTTTGCTGAGTTAGTGAAGCAGAAAATAGTCTCTTTTCAGAAAATAATGGCAGGAGGAGGTTGGGGAGTCATGGTCCATTAAGTTCAGGACAATGGAGACTGGTTTTATTTTTCACTCAGATGAAGCCCCAGGACCCCTCTCCATCCTGGGATGACCCTGTCTGCTGTTCATTATCATCCCTCTCTGGGAACCTCTACCCTTCTTGTTTTCAGAGAGCTTGGTGACCCTGCACTTTGCCTATTCGTGTGTTGAAGGTCCAGGTCAGGGATCGTGCCCTTGTCATATTGAGAACAGAATAGATGAATCTGAAAAGAGAGGACTTGGACATTCCCTGAATGCCCTAATTGAGAGAAGCAAGAATGTTGTAGATTTTGAATAAATTGTTGGTCTCACCATGAGCTCTCACTGTGGAATGGTCACGGTTGTCAGACAGGTGACACGTCATTGCTGGGAGGAACCTGTAGTTTTGTCAACAAAAGGCAACTGTGAAGGTCTTAAATAAATGATCGTGTTCAACACATTTAACTCCAGTAAATTTTCCTCCACTCCCAAATCGCCCACTTTTCTATCCACTCAGGGTCCAGCCTACATCCTTATCATACTGGCCATACAGCATCAGGCTTCTGGTCCCCACTTGTCTCTGACTCTTCTTTTCCTCCCCTGGCTCACTCTGCTGGGCTGCTCCAGCTTCCACAGGCTGGCTTCTCCCTGAGCCTGGAGTGCCCCCCCATCCAGTCTTCTGTCCTGCCCCACAGCCTCTGCTGACATCTCACCTGCCCAGCGTGACCCACTCTGACCTCCCATGTTGATGACCTGTGCCTGAACATGCATGCTTCTTCTTTTTCCTCTGTTACTTTTCACCTCTAGCATGCTTACTCATGATATGTATCTGATTTATACAGATAGTTTACCCATTTAAATATGTATGGGTTATTATTCATATCCCTTTACATTAAGGGGAATAATCATTATCTCTGTTGTTTTTTACTAAAATTGGTGCATTGTAATGATACATCATAGTGAGTTTAAAAGTAATACAAACATGCATGCACACAGGTCTTGGTGTGTTTCTTTCCCCACTACTCAGCCCTGTCTGTACATGTTAGTGAGATTGGTAGTGATGCCTTCATATATGGACAGAGCATTATTTGAACTGTTTTTCTTCATCAGTTCTTTTTTCTCCTCCCCACCTCCCTCCCCCAATCTCCTTCCACTATTCTACTGGTCTCTCTCCTCATGTGTCTAAATTCCGTTTTGCTTCTTATTTTCTCTCTAACTTCCACATATGAGAGAAAACTTTTGATCCTTGACTTTCTGAGATTGACTGATCTCATGTAGCATATTTCTTACTTCCATTCATTTTTCTGGAAATGACATAATTTTGTTCTTCTTTGTGGTTGAGTAAAACCCCACTGTGTGTATATACCACATTTTCATTACCTATTCATCTGTTAGAGGACACCTCAGTTGGTTCCATAATTTGGCTATTGTGAATTATGCTGTCTCTTGACCCTAGAACTCTGTAATGAATGGTGTGTGTGTGTGTGTGTTCATAAACATATACTTTTCTTTCTTTTTAATGGGGGAAATATTATTGAAGAAGTAAAAGCAAACTTGGAGAAAAACAGCTTGATTCTGGATGAATAGATTCAACATCATAAAGATGTCAGTCTTCAGATTTTTCTTCTATAAATTCATTTTTATTACATTCACAGTTGTAATTGAGTTTTCCATAGATTTTTTATGTGGACATTTGGTGGTATGAAATGCATTCATGTTGTTGTATAAGCGTCAGTACTTCTCATCTCTTCAACTTTTTTGTCTTCCCAAACTGTAACTCTGTACCTATTAAGTGATAATTCCCTTTCTGGCCCCTGGAAATCTCCACTATATTTTCTGTCTCAGTGAATTTGATTAGTCTAGGTACTTCATATAATGAATCATATAGCATTTGTCTTTTTGTGTTTGGCTTATTTTATTTATCACAATGTCTTCAAGATTCATCCATGTTGTGTCAATTATGAGAGTTTTCTTTAAAACTTTAAAAACTAAAAATTTTCTTTAAAATATTCCACTGTAAGGATGTCTCACATTTTGTTTACTCATTTGTCAGCATGTTCTTGGGTTATTTCCATTGTTTGCTTATGGTTAATATGGTTAGTAAAGAACATGGGTGTACAAATATCTCTTCAAGATCCTGCCTTTGTAGCTTTTGAGTATGTATCTAAAATGGAATAGTAGATCATGTGGCAATTTTACTTTTTCATTTTTAAGAAACATATTCTTTTCCACAGCATCTGTATCATTTTCTATTCCCTTCGACAATGCAAAAGGATTCCAATATCTCTACATCCTTGCCAATACTTGCTATTTTCTTTCACTGGTAGCCATACTTCACAGTAACTTGTATTTTTTATTTCAGTTTACATAATGATTAGCAATGTTGGCCATCTTTTTGTTTTTGTCTTTGGAGAATGTTTATTCAAGTCCTTGCCCATTTTTTAATTGCATGGTTTAGTTTTTGTTTTTTGTTGCATTTTAGGAGTTTATTACATACATATTAATCCTTTATGAGATATATGATTTACAAACATCTCTCCCACTTGGTTGCCATTTATATTGTGTTTATAGTGGTTTTTGTTGCATAGTTTAAATTTTTTTATGAATTCAAGTTTACCTATTTTTTTTCTTTTGTTGCTTATACTTTTGGTGTCATATCCAATTAATCATTGCCCAGTCCAATGTTCAAAAGTTGTTGCCCTGTTTTATTCTATCATTTTTATAGATTTAGGTGTTACATTTAGATCTTTGATCCATTTTGAATTAATTCTTCTATATGCGGTTAGGTAAGGGGTCAACTTCATTCTTTTGCATGTGGATATTCAGTTTTAAAGCACCTTTTGTTGAGGTAACTTTTTCCCCTATTGAATTGTCTCATCACCTTTGTCAGATTATTTGACTATAAATGTGGGGTTTTATTTTGGACTCTTATTTTATTGGCTATATGTCAATCTTTTTTCCACATTTTGTGATACTATAGCTTTGAAGTAAGTTGTAAAGGAAGTCTGAGTCCTCCCGCTGTATTCTTTTCCAAGATTGTTTTTGGCAATTTAGGGTCCCTTGAGATCTCATATGAAATTTAGGATGGGTTTTTTCAACAAATGACATTGGGATTTTGATAGAGATTGTTTTAAAGACTTGTTTAATAGGACTGCCATCAGATTTTTTCAGGAGCGAATTTTGTTGATTTATTTTTTCTTTGAAAGGACCATATTTTTCTATATCTTTGTATGCCTTGTGATTTTTTTTGTTACTATTGTTAAAAACTGAACATCTAAATCTAAAAGTGGTAATTTTGTAAATCAGATTCTATTCCTTCCTCCATATTTTTCTGTTTTTATTTTTTGCTTAACTTTTAGTTATTTTTACAGTTGTAGGTGGTCTCTGTAGCAATGACTAGCCTGAAGTGTGAAGCAAAAGTCTTTTCAGGTCTTTTTTCAGCTGTCAGCTTCTTCAAGACATGCACAGTGAATTTCTAACCTACCTTGTGTATGCTTTTATCAATGACCTAGTCTTCAATATCTAGCTCTTAAAAGAGGAAAAAAAGAAATTGAGAAGAGGGAAAGATATCAGCCTTTAAGTTTCTTGGAAGTCACTTCAATCAGAGGGCCTAAAGTAGGATACAGCAATGGTACCTAGGACCATTGCCTCTTTTTCCTGCATCCTACTGATGAGAAACAGCAATAAAATCACAATACAGATACATATTCTTTTGTCCACCCAGCAATCTCCAGGAACATGCACACAACTTCCTGCCATGAGGCTGAGGGGTACAGGATGGGCAGTTAAGAGATGGAAATGACCAAAACTAACCAATATTCAACATCCTAACCTTCTTCTGAAGCTGCAAGCCTTCATAGACTCCAGAGTTCCAAAATAATTACATCAGATAGATTCTGCCAGTGCAATTGTTGTCAAGGTGGAGAAATAGATTCCTGGTACTTATTTTCCCAGAATCTTCCATACACTTTTCTAATACACATGTATAAATATAATTTTATAATTCAAGCATATGATTATATTAAAAATTAGTTCATAGGTGATTGGATGGGGGTGAGTAATGCATATATATTCTTTGGGGGGATGATGAAAATGTTGTAAGATAGATTATAATGATGGTTGTACAACTCTAAATACACTAAAACCCATTGAATGGTATTCTTTTTTTTTTTTTTTTTTTTTTTTTTTTTTTTGTT
>PVLC010003008.1:0-22009 GCA_004027655.1 Graphiurus murinus
GAGTGCCTCACTAGGTAGCTGAGGCTGGCCGCGAACCCGGATCCTCCGGTCTCAGCCTCCCGAATGCTGGGATTACAAGCGTGCGCCACCACGCCCGGCTTCTTTTGTATTCTTTGACTACATTTTGAGCATGAGATGAAAATGGTTTGGATTGCTCTCATAGTCAAGAGATAGACATTTAGGTCCATAAGTGGGAAGCATGGCAACCTTTACCATTTATTACAAAGTCTTGCAACACTCCTGTGCACAATTCTTTTATTCAATGTTCCCAACTTTGGCTGAACATTGAAATCACCCCAGGAGCTTTCAAAACTCTTTCTGCTGAGACAGCATCCCAGGCCAATTCAATAAAACTTCAAGTAATTGATTATGCCACTGAAGAAGAGACAATTTCATGAAGGATCTGGAGAAGTTTCCAGTGTGCCAGAGAGTTGAACTCAACTCGAGACAGGCAGGGTCCTTGGATGATGTAACAAAAAAGAATTTTAGAACAAGCCAGTCAGAGACATAGAGATTTATTTAGGAAAGCGAGAAATATACATTCAAGAGAGAATGTGAGCCATTTCTACAGTGAGAGCCACAGCTTGGGGTTCACAGCTTTTCTTTTAAGGGAAATCTGACAAAGGAAGGTATGTGAGGATGATACTTCTACAGGGATCATAAGACTGCAGGAATTTCATAATCTTCCTGGTCCTGATGATGGGATGGCTAACAGTGTCCAAGGAAATTATCATAGGTGCACGGGTTTCCTGTTTTAGTGTCTAGTCATCTTTCTGCCTGTTTTATGTGGGCCCTTTTGTCAGATCAACAGATATCTCCAACCTAACTATCTTAGGGGACTTTATGCACAGTTCTCAAGGTATTTTACAAGTGAGTGAATTTCCAGTATGGTATCCAGCCACCTTTTTAGATCTTCTGTGTGTCCTCCATTGGCTGATGCTCCTTCGAAGATAGCAACAATGCTCAGGGTAATTAATGTAAAGGTTCACAAATTTCCCAGAAATCTGGACCTGACAAGACTGACTCTGGGGTGACTGACCTGGCTTGGAGGAGTTTTAGCACAGGCTTCCCCATTGAGTTACATTTTTCTCCTTCTTTTATACCTTGACCAACATTCTCACTGCTATAATCCAAGACAATTGACCAAATGACCACATGACCACACAATTTAGAGAGAGGATAATTTATTTATTTGTTCACAGATTTTTTTTTTTTTTGGAGATCACCTCAAAGTCTCAGGCCATATCAGACCAGGTTACATCTGGGGAGCTCAAGACATGGAGGCAGAGAGCAGGGAGAGGGGGAGAGTAGGGGCTCTGCTCTCACATCATGGAGGCCAGAAGCAGAGAGAGAGGGAGCAGGGGGAGGAGAGGACCTTATATAACACCCTAGGCCACAACCCCAGGGATCCTCCTTAGCAACCAAGCTCTGCTTCCCACATTGTTACCTTGTTTCTGTGAGGGCTAAGGGGACATTCTAAATCCAAACATTACACCTTCCTACCTATCGTTTATTTTTTCTATCCTACCTCAATTACACCTTATAATTAAGGTGAAGCTAGATTGGTTTAAGTGATTTCAATAAAAACAATTTTTCCAAAAAGCAAGTCAGTGAAAAGCAAAAGCAAGCTGCACAATTCTTTTTTTTTCCCCCCAGTATTGGGGATTGAACCCAGGGACATTCTACCTCCAAGATACACTCCTCAGCCCTATTTTCTTTATTCTTTAGTTTGAAACAGGGTCTCACTAAGTTGCAGAGAACCTCACTATGTAGCTGAGGCTGACCACAAACTCGGATCCTCCAGTCTCAGTCTCCCAAGTACTAGGATTACAAGTGTGCACCATCACGCCCAGCTTTTGAAAGCTGCACAAATCTAACAAACAAATTCCCCAGAAATGATGTGTGTGTGTGTGTGTGTGTGTGTGTGTGTGTGTGTGTGTGTGTGTTACTGGGGGCGGAACTCAGAGGCATTCTACCTCCAGGCTATATCCCAGTCCTGTTTTATTTTGTGTATGGAAACAGGGTCTCACTAGGTTGATGTGAGATTCACTACTTGATGAGGCTGTCCTCAAACCTGTGGTCTTCCTTTCTCAGCCACCCACATACTGGGATTACAGGCATGTGCCACCACTCCCAGCTATGATTTTTTTAAAACAAATATTAAATGTGGCACACCATGGAGTATTTTGTAATTTTGCATGTGTCCAAAATGTTTGCTTGATTATATCTGTGTGTGTGTGTGTGTGTGTGTGTGTGTGTGTGTGTGTGTGATACTGGGGGTTGAACCCAGGGACATTCTACCTCTGAGCTACACTCCCAGCCAGCCCTACTTTTATTTATTTATTTATTTATTTATTTTGAAACAAAGCCACAGGCCTCATTAAGTTGTGGAGGCTGACTGTGAACCTGTGATCCTCCTGTCTCAGCCTCTCATGTACTAGGATTACAAGCATGCACCACCACCCCCAGCTTGCTTAATTATTTTTAATCCCAAAATTATGAGTGAAATTTTATGAATAAATAGAATCAGAATTTTTAAAGCTATGTGTAACAATTTACACAAAAGGGTTATATATAAAAGATAGTCACAATAAAAACATTGTATCAGTTGGCTTTTCCTGTGTAACAAACTACACCCCAGTTTAGGAGCTTTATTGCCAGTCAGCTAAGTCGGACAAGCCTGGAGGGAGAAAGTGTGTCTTGAGAAAAACAAAGACAAAAGTTGCTTAAGAAAGAGAAAGACAAGGGATAGATTCAGGAGGGCTAACAGTGAATACTGCCACCCCGAGTTTATTTTTCAGGGTGTTTTTATACAATCATACAAGGAAGATCATCTGAGAAAAACATCAGGCAATTTTGTTTCATACTACAGAAAAACATCACATGTAAAGATTAAAAACATACTCTTACAGAAAATCTCATTGTTTTAAGAAAAAACATTATTTCCGAAACCCTTTAGCCATACGTTAATATTTTACCTAACCTATTATCTAAAAGTATATTGCATACTTCTGCCCAAGTTTACCATTCAATTGACTATTTTCATTAACCCTTAAGAAAACCTATTAACCTTATGAAATCCTACTAACTTTGTGGCCAGCACTTTCGCGCACACCTAATGTCCATGGTTAGCACATAGTTCTTTTATGCACTCTTGGCATCAGTATAGAATGTACTTCAGATAGACATGGACTGTAAGCAGCCCTTAGACCCTTAGGTCTTAACTCTTTCATACATCATGGTCTCCAACACTTTATAAAACAACAACCACTATTAACTTAACTTGTGGGTTTGTGGGTACAAATTTGGGCTGGGTTCATTTGGGTTCACTAGTGTACCAGATATGGCTCTATGGGTCTTGTTTTCCAGCAGTTTAGAGCAAGATTGCTTTCCTGGCACAACTATGCAAGTTTCTAAGAGAAGAGATGTAGAGGAGGGAGATTAGAGAAGCTTGTAACTTCTGTAGATTCAGGAACCTACACAATGTCAATGCAACCATGGAATGTTTCTTATCTCATTTACTTTGTCCTTTGCCTAAGAAAGGATCAGATACTACTGTTATACACCAGGTGTGCATTGGAAATCCCTAAATATGCTCCCTACCCCATTAGGTAGCTTAGAAATAAGCAGGACGGAAGAAGAAATGGGATGAAGGATTGAGCCAGCCATCCTGAGAAAAGATATGGCGGTTGATCCACTCAGCTGCAGTTAGAAACTTACAGCATTTACACTGTAGCTTTAGACACCTCAGCCCAGGGTTTCATTTAGACTGGCAGAAAAGGTACAGCATGGTCCGCTCCTGGACCAGCTAGCTATGTGACTTCCTTCCTACAGGACTCACCCACGCCATTAAATAAAACCCTTTATGCTTATCCTATTTGTGTCCCCCACATGAAATATTTTTCAGGGTGACAAGAGCTAGAGGAAAACACATTGTCTCGCTGTGACACTCCCACCCACCCTAATAAAGAGCAAAATGGGGATTTTGTCACCCTATTAGAATGGTTTTGTCAAGTTGGTAGAATGAATGATGATCATTATGTTAGTCAACTTTCCATCCCTGTGACAAAATACCTGAGACAATCAGCTTAAAAGGAGTGAAGTTTTATTTGGCTCATTGTTTCAGGGGGTTTAGTCAATGATCAGCTGGTGCTGCTGTTTTGGGTCCTGTGGTGAGGCAGAACTTCAAGGCAGGGAGCATGTGGTACAGCAGAGCTGCTCAACTCGTGGTGGCCAGGGAGCAAAAAGAGAGAGGAAGACCCTGGGACCAATGTCCTCTTCAAGGGCACACCCTCAGTGACCACATTTCTTCCTACTAGTCCCCACCTCCTGAAGGCTCCACCACCTCCCAACAGGACCACAGGCTGGTGACCAATCCTTGAAGACATGTCCTTCAGGAACATTTAAGATCCAAACCAATCAACATCTCAAAGACCAATGTCATCAGCATCTTCGTGGCTAAACTTTATTATAAACCTGCCAGGCAATGTGCTGTGTGCTTGGTACATATCACCAACACAGAATCTTAATGAGCTTATTATGGTAATTACATATATTTACATTCTAGGAAAGGTTAAGAATTCAGCCCATGATCACCCCAGCTGAATTAGCAGTCATGTCCTGGGCCTACCACATACTTCTTCAGTGAAAGAATGCTGAACTTTCCCAAGGACACACAGCTGTTGATCAACCAAGGAGTCTACTCCAGGCATGAGTTATCCCATACTCATGCTTTGAATCACTAAGGGTTCTCATTTTTCCTATACATGTGATCAACGCTGATAAAAGAATAAATTGTAAGTTAGACTCTGCCTATAAATGTGAAGGTGGTGATCAAACCAAACTGGTAAATATGACCAATTTAACCGGCTTGAGAAGGTGTCAAAAAAAGACTAGTTTTAGCCAAATCATGAGTGCTTCTGGTCTTGTAGAAAGTAGGTAAGGACATATGTCTTATTGGAATTAAGTACTAGAATTAGACCATGTGGGTGGAAATCCCGCCTCTGTCACTTTGGATAACTTGCTTTGGGCTTTTAAACTTCAACTTCTTTGCCCTAGTTTAGTGGTATAATGATATGATGACGTTGTAAGGATTTAACAAGATAATGACTGTGCAATACTCAGCACAGTAACTGCTTGTATTAAGCGCCTAACAATACATCTCAGATGCAACATACTTGAACTAACATGATCAAGGCTGTGAAGTTGAACTTGAGACCAGGGCCATATGACCTTCTTCAGTGACAAGGTAAACCAGAATGTAAAAGAAAAATGTGGACAAGAGTATAAATAAAAATTGGAGCATGCTTTAGCTCCAGTTCTCTAAACATGATTTCTTTTTATGTTTGGCTTTAGTGGTATTAGCATGATTACTTTTATATCCTTCTTACTGTACTGTAATTATAATATATACATATGAACATTTGATTCAGTTTAAATAATTTTTGTCATATCTTTAAGATATTTTATTGATAAAATTCACTCTACATATGCATATACATGCTGAGTTACAAATTTGCAATTTCAGATTTAGGCAAATTAAAATAGCTACAATACAAGCTAGCTGTTTGAAATAAATGTGATTAGTTAAGGAGATAGTTCTACTTAAATAGTTAAATAAATTATTAAATTTATTTAGGTAGTACAATAAATTATTATAGTGTTTTAATAAAAATACTTGTTTAAAGTTTCCTAATGGGTTTTAGAAATAAAAACAAAAATGTGAATCTATATTAACCATGAGTTGATAGAGACCACTTGTAATTCACAAATATGTCAGCAGATGGCAAACATGAGCTTTCAATTTCTAGCATTTCACTTTAGCTGAATGCCTTGTAGAAATGGTAAAAAGAATGGCAATTGTTATCAGTGGTTTCTTTTTATATAAACCCTTCAAAAAGAGACTTAAGTTAATTTTTAACTTTGAAAGCTCCTGCTACCTGCTTGTTAGATTGTTGGCACTAACTGATGTATATACTGCGTCTACAGACAATGAGGGAAAAGATAACAGCATTATATTACATTTTATTGAACAGAATAGATTTTACATTTTGCAAGCTACCGCTTATGCTGTAAAAACATAAAAAAAGTGACTGAAGTGAATCTTTCTATAAGTTAAGATCCATCTTCTTTAATAAGATTATGTTTGCTTGATGGTCCTCAAAGCCGGTTTCTGGATACACAGCATCAATATCAGTTGTGAACTGTTAGAAATTAAAATTCTCAAGCCCTCCCCAGGCTCACTTCATCTAGGGATGGAAGCCAGTGGTCAGTTTTTATAGGTACTCCAGGCAATTATAATACCTACTGAAGTCTGAGAACCTGCAACTCTAAATTAGAGACTGGAAATACAGGGTAGAGGCTCTGAAATCACAAGTTTCATTCAGCTGTAATATACAAATGCAGTAATAACTGACTGCATAGTTGATTATTTGTGTAAGTGTGTGTGTGTGTGTGTGTGTGTGTGTGTGTGTGTTTTATTGGGATTGACCCCAGGGGCGTTCTACCTCTGAGGTACACCTGAGCCCATTTATTTTCGAAACAGGGTCTCCCTAAGTTACCACACTTTGGCATTGAACCTGAGATCCTCTTATCTTAGTCTCCCAAGTACTGGGATTATAAACGTCCACCACGTATGGTGGCTGATTTTTTAAAATTTGATTTAGTATGGAAACACAGTAAAGTTTGCTAAGTAATGCATATAAATAGTACATGCATATAAATTATAATTTTATAATGCATATAAAATTAGTTACTTTTATGCATATAAAATTAGCTGCATGGTGGCATAAGCCTGTAGTTCTAATTATTGGGAGGTTGAGACAGGATGGCAGGTAAAGGCCAGCCTCAGCAACTTAGTGAGACTGTCTCCTCTCCTTTCCTCTCCTCTCCTCTCCTCTCCTCCCCTCTCCTCTCCTCCCCTCCCCTCCCCTTCTCTGTCTCTGTCTCTCTCTCTCTCCCCACCCGGTGTGTAAAGTATAAATACAGTTTAATTAATGGATTATGTGTAAATCACATTAGATGCCAATGAGTGTAATAATAAGAGCAAGATCCACATATGGAAGAGGAAGGAGAAAGACATATACATGATTTAAACCTAAGATATAGACCAAAATAAAATCATGGGAAGTTTTTAGTTTCACCAACCTGAGATTGCAAGTATCTATGTAGGTATCTGTTAATCAATACCAGGATGGCTAATAAGGCAACATCATAGTTCTTTGGATAAAAGAAGGATTGGGTTAGCCAGCTGTGATGGCCCACACCTGTAGTTCCAGTATCTAGGAGACTGAGACAGAAGGATCGAAATTTCAAGGTCAGTGCATGCTAACGTAGCAAGACCCCGTTTCAAAAATAAAATAAAATAAAATGTTCTGGAGTTATCATTCAGTGGTGGAATATTTCTGGTTTCAATCCCCATTATCATAAGTAAAATAGTTGTTTTAAGTAATAAAATTAATTTGAGGTTTGTGTGTATATGTATGCCTGTGTGGATAAGTGAGAACACATGCAACTATAAACATTGATGCAGAGGCTGGGTATGGTTAAAAATGGTATTTCGAGGAGATGGGGCTACTCTTGAGAAACAGGATGCCATCTTTCAATAATTTGCTGTCCTTCTATGAAAACGAGGGTCAGTATTTCTTCTAAAGCCTTATTTCCTCTCTTGTGAATCTTTACCACAACTAAGTTTCAACACACATCTTTCAACATTTTTCAAATCCAAGGAATCTAACTAATGAAATTAGCTATGGTTCTTGCATGGGTTCCTGTGGAAATTTCATTTATTTCCATCTGTCTTCAGCTCACTGCAGAATAAAAATAGAAAACCATTTTTTCTTTTATTCTCCATTTTTTTTTATTTTTGAAGTTTGATTTAAAGCTATAGTTTAATAAGCCACCTGCTGACTGCAGAGTTGTGGGTGTGAACCCAAAGATCTTTGACATTAAATATTTCCAAAAAAGGAGATAGGACAAGTTTTAGGATGGAAAGTAAGTAGAAATGAAACTTAGACACAATGCTTTTTGATATGCAATATACTCTGAAGTGACTAGACAAAGGCCAGGCTAATGTGTTGTATTCTATAACCCCCTTATGGGGATACAGCCAGAAATGATCTCACCCTTCCAAGAAAATACTGATATTTATCTCCTTTCTTCTTATTTCCTGTTAAATAAATTGAATTGATATTAATATAAATGAAACATTCATATTTATAGATAATGTACATTATAATAGTGCTTGATAAATGGTTATCCTTCACCTGCTACATGACCATCCTTTAGCTGATGGATGCAATAGGTTCACATGACTAGTATTCACTATCTTTTGAATTGAACACTTAACATTCTTTCCAGCAATTCATTTTATCATAGAGGACATGGACCCCTTATTTTATTTTCTTAGTGATTTATATAAGAGTACTAGTATACTTTGAACACAGAAAAGGCTGGGTCTCAAAAGATTTTTTGGACAGGAGTGAGTGCAGCAGTATGCCAGCAGCTATCTAAACAAGGTCCTTAGAGGATATGTAGTATACATACATATATATGTGTGTGTATATATAGTACTTGCTTATTCCCCGGCTGATTTATGATCCAGAGTAAGGAGCACTTTTGGCTGGTACAGCCATCCACAAAGGAACCTGTAACTTTTCTTTCTTAAGCAGTGACCTTTGCAGGCCCACGTTCAGAACCAAGGGATTTCTTTTACTTCTTCCTTGGTGTGTTATGAAATGATGTTTGAAAACCTTTGTCGTAGTGAGTAGGTGAGGACAATAACTCTGATTGGTCAATAGCAAGGAGCTGTCATAAGTCCTCCCTCCTTATGCTTAATAAAAGACTTTGTGCAACTTTGACAATATTTTAGGATTTCCTGTGAAGTTTCAGCCAAAGTTTAGCGTCTTCTTGGTGTTTTTCACTAACATAATACATTTTGGCTTTCAGAAAAGACTTGCAATTATTATGTGACTAAAAAGAAGAGCCTTTGGTTGTTAATGAAGAAAAACTTTTAAAATCAGTAGTCCTTAGTGGATGTAGAGGAAGATAAAGCTGGCTCCTAGTCCTTCAAGAATTCCAACTATAAAAAAAGCCATCTTCCTCAAGTGGAGTCTATTTTCATTATAATTAGTCTATATACATATAATATTGAACTGTTATGATTTTATATATAGCTTGATCTTTTAACAATGTATTTCTTGAGCAGTGAGTTCCTAGTAAAGACTCTTGTATTCAATACATAGTTTTTTGGCAAGGGGAATATAAAAACAATCGCTCTGTATAATTTTAAATTTTACTAGGCATCCAATCTGAATTGGTTTCCTTTGCTATGAGTAACTGACAACTCGTGATTTATGGATTTGGAATAATTGAATTTCTTGGCTGTCATACACTTTGAGTAAGAAATATTACATATGTTTCTAGAAAAAATGACTTAAAGAAGAAAAGCATAAAGTGATGCCAAGTTTTGAAATTGTATTTGGAAACAGTGTTCTAACCAAAAGGTACTTAAGATGCTCCCTCAAAGTTTCTGAAACATGTTTGCTAAATACCCTTTGGAAACTAGTTTTGGACATAAGGTTTTAAAACATGCCAGGTTTTGAGCTAAGCCAAAGAATAAAGTGGGAGGCAGAATGTTCTCACCTTCTCAAGCACAAGAAATGCAGGATTATACGATGATATATGACAATAGGTAGATTTCTCCCCAGACAGGAGAAAACATCTATTTTGCCAATCAAACAATATTTAGTGGAATCTTCATGTGAACATTTTTTTTTATTTTTTATTTTTTTTTTGCGATACTGGGGATTGAACTCAGGGGCATTCTACCTCTGAGCTACACCCCCAGCCCTATTTTTTTATTCTTTATTTTGAAACAGGGTCTCACTAAGTTGCGGAGTGCCTCACTAGGTAGCTGAGGCTGGCTGCGAACCTGGATCCTCTGGTCTCAGCCTCCCAAATGCTGGGATTACAAGCGTGCGCCACCACGCCCGGCTGAACATTTTTTTTTAAATGTGAAATATCTAAATATCTCTTTACTATGGGTTGGTCTACTACAAAAATAAAAGCAAGGCACCTACTTTTTGTTAGTTTTGCTCAGTCTATGGAATTACTAGTCCACCCATTTCCAAATCCTATACAGTGTTTATCAGTTCATTTCACACTTCCTCTTTTTTCTTTTTCTTTTATTAACTTCTTTTTTCTTTTCTGATGCTGGGGACTGATTTGAACCCAGGGCCTCACACATGCCCCACACTTCCTATTTGAATTATAAGTGTTTGAATGTGGAGAAACTTATTTGAGGATCGAGGGAAAGTAGGCAATTCTTTGTGTGGTTTTGGCCAGCACTGTCCAATAGGACTTTCTGAGGTCATGGATATATTCTCTAACGGTTGTCCATATATGGCTATTCAGCACTTTTAATATGACTAGTTTGATGGAAAGAATTGACTATTTAATTTTGCTTTATGTTTATTTAAATTTAAATAGTCATAAGTGGCTAGTGGTTACGATATTAGATAATGTAGGAAGACCTTATGTGTCAGCTTTCTGTTGCTATGACAAAACACCTGAGATAATCAACTAATACAGAGATTATGCTTATTTTGGCTCATGGTTTCAGTCCATCATCAGCTCTTTGGGTCTGTGGTGAGGTAGAACATCATGATAGGGACTGTGTGGTGGATAGGATATTTACCTGATGTTGGCCAGGAAGCTAAGAAAGAAAAAGGAAGGGGTTAGGTCACAATATTCCCTTCAAGGATATTCCCTTCAAGGATATTCCCCCATGACTTAACTTCTTTCTACTAGGTCCCACTTCCTAAAGGTTCTACCACCTCTAACAGCACCATCAGCTGGGGACCAATCTTTCAACATATGAACCTTTGGGGGACATTAAGATCCACACCGTAATTCTCCTCCCTGCACTCCCCCAAGGCTCATATACACCTCACAATGCAAATGCATGCAGCCCACCTCCAATAGTCCCCAAAGTCTTAACAGTTCCATCAATGCTCAAAAGTACCAGCCAAAGTCTCTTCTGAGACTCAAGGAAAACCCTTAACTGTGACTCCTTGTAAAAATCAAAACACCAATTGCATATTCCAAGATACAAGCAAAGGGTAAATATTCCCATTCCAAAAGGAAAGAATAGGAAAATAGCAAGGGGAAATTGGTTCAAAGCCAGACTAAAACCCTACAGGACAAACATTAAATCCTACTTCTCTGTATGTGGCATGTGGAGCACATAGTAGTGTTGTGTGAGCTCCAAAGGGCTTGGCTAGCCCAACCCCAATGACCTTGCCAGGTGCAGCCCATCTGACCTCCCTTGGGCTGGCTCTATTCACTCTTTGCAGGCGTTCCACAGTTCTGGCATCTCTAACTTCTTGGGGGTCTATATTGCAGCCTCAGATTCCATCTCATCTTCTCAGGGATTGTGTGCAGGGTCACCAGTACTGCTACACACTGCCTGGCCTCCCAAGATTTCCTTTGAAATCTTGGAGGAAGCCTCCGTGACCCCACAACTCTTGCACTCTGTGTGCATACAAAATCAGCATTAGGTGGATAACACCGCGGTCTGCCAATGCCTCTAGTAGTAGCTGGGCCCACTTGAATCATGGCTATAATGACCTCTGAGTGCCTGGATGACTAAACAGGGTGAAAGGAATCGTGGAGAAACAATTTCTTAGGAGGTCCTATGCAATCAGGGTACCCTGGGGCTTCCTTTCTTTTTTATTTCTTATTTATTTTAATATGCTTTTATTGGTGAATTATAGTCTCACATCATAATGTAAATCATGTTGACAGTGACATACCTGCACACAGTATTGGGTGCCCTGCCCCCCCCCCCAGCTCCTACCTTTTCCCCCTTCACCTCTTCCCCATACAAAGTACAGAAATTGACCTTGGTACTTTTACATATGTACACAAAGTCAATGGTAGTAATTCCTTCAATGATGCTCTGCTCATTCTTCCCCCTCCTTTTCCCCTAGACCACCTCCCTGGCTTTACTGAAGTTTCTCCTCCATTATCTAGAGTCACTCTGGTATGCCAACCACTCCCTAGCTTCCACATATTAGAGAAAACATGTGACCCTTCAGTTTCTGTGCCTGGCTAATCTTACTTAATGTTCTCCAGGTCCTTCCATCTCCCTGAAAAATGATATAATTTTGTTCTTTTTATTGTGAGTAGAATTCCACTGTGTGGAAATCTCATAGTTTTGTAACCCATTCATCTGTTTTTCCAAATCAGAGAACTACAGTAATATATGCTTATCCATGTCATAGCAGCACAATTCTAAATAGCCAAATTATGGAACCAACCTGGGGCTTCCTTTCAAACAGAATCTTGGAGCCTGTGATGAGTGGAATTTTCCTGATTCCTGAGATGCACTCAAGACTTCTTTCTTATTGTCCTGGTTAAAAGTACTTGGTGGCAGCTTCCTTGTCTTTTTCTTCTTGTACTAGGGGTTGAACTTTATTTTGAAACAGGGCCTTGATAATTTGCAGAGGTTGGCCTTGAGCCTGCAATCCTCCTGTCTCAGCCTCCCAAGTACTAGAATTACAGGTGTGCACCACCACTGGCTTACTTGGAATCTTTTGAATGGTGCTCATCTCTTTAGCAACTGCAGGCACCCTTCTTGGATACAACTTTCAACTTGTACTTTTTCTAGTGAAGCTGCAAATTTTGCAAGTCATTCTGTTCTGATTTTTCTTCCTGATCCCCATTATGAATCTTGCAAAAAGAAACAAGACAAAACAAAAACCAGCCATAAATACCCATGCCACTGCCTGAGTGTGGTGCAGCCTTGAAATTTCTTCCACCAGATTAATTTTTATTACCTTTTAGTTCAGCCTCACACAAAATCTCAGGTCATGGACAACATGTAGATAAGCTCTTTACCAGAATGCAATGTTAATGGCCTCTTTTCCCATTCCTAAGGTAGTTTTCATTTCCTTCTGAAGCCTCATGAGCCTGGCTTTACTTTTTGTATTCCTATCAGCATTCTAGACTTCTGAAACTCCATCTGAACTTCTTGCTATGCTTAGCTTGTAGCATTTTAGGTTTTCATTAGTTCTCTTCTTCAAACTTTTCAAATTCCTTCCACAAACCAACTTCAAAAGTTTCTAACTACATCATCAGGTATAGGCATAGCAGTGACCTCACTTTTTAGTACCAATTTTCTGTCAGCCTGTTTTCTGTCACGTTATAGAAGCCTCCTTGAACCTGCAACTCTTGCATTCTGTTTGCCTGCAGAACAGACTCTGGTGATAATGCAAAAGTCTTCCTGTGCCTTGAGCAGTAGCTGGCCCACTAAATACCTGAGGTAGGAATAAAGATTTATTTTGGCTCACAGTTTCACAGGTTTCACTCCATTGTCAGCTGACTCCACTGCTTTGGGCCTATGGTTAGGCAGAACATTATGGCAAAGAGCACATGGCAGGTGACTCTCCTCATAGTAGAAAGAAGAAAGAGATATAGAGGTAAATAGAGATAGGTAGATGATAGATGGATAGATAGATAGATAGATAGATAGATAGATAGATAGATAGACCGACTACGGGTTATGAATACTCTTCAAGGGGATGTCCCAAATCACCTAACTTCTTCCTCTAGGTCCCACTATCTGACTAGCACCATCAGCAAGGGGCCAAGCCTTCAATACATGAGCTTCTGGGGGAAGTTAAACATCCAAATGATAACACCTTAGAAAACAGCAAGTTTATGATCTTGAGCAATTTAGATCTATATTTTTAGGTAGCAAAAAAGTGGGCTGCTCTGGATCATGTTTAAAGGTTTCCAACAGTGGTTCTAAATTGGGTAATACTTCCGTACCAGAGAAACAGATGAAAATGTATTTTGACATTTTTGGTTGGTAGATAGACTAGGGTTTGTCCTTCTAGCATTTAGTGAGTGGGGACTAGAAATGGTAAATAGCCTAGAATGCATAAGACAGTCTTCACATTGAACCACCGTCCATTCCAAATGCCAATGGCAATTGATTTAGCAAACTTAAGTAGGCCATCATAATTCTCTAAATATTGTTTCGTATGTGATATTGGTGATCTCAGTCTTTCCTATAATTAATTCTGTCTCCTATGATCTGAATCTTATTTCCTTCTACCTCCTCAAAGGTTTTACATTCTTACAATCGTTTTAATTTGTATCTTCAACCACTCTCTTTCTCTGCATTTGAACACACGCTAGTCTTTCCTATCTCAAGTGATATCCTTTTAAAGTTTTGTATATTCTGTGGCTGTTTCTTCCTCCTTATAACACCCTGCTAATCTGAGAGCAGCACATTTATAATGTAGCCATCGGGAGTGATCATTTTATATCACAATAAAAAGAAAGCCAACACCATATATTGTTTCAAACACACCATTTTATTACATAGACATATCATCATACTACTTTCCACTTCAAAATCAGTGTATGTATGTGTGTGTACACACATACATATATATTTTAAAATTTTCTAGGCGAGTCTACTTTTAATCTTGTATCCTTATCATGACTCCCACTCTTTGTTGCTAGTCTCTAAAGCATACCTCCACACCAATTTCACATATTTTTTCAAATTTAGCATCACATTACTCTTTCCTGAGGGTAGGCTCATACTAAAACTGTAATGTAGTCACTTAAAAACTCTAGTTCATAGTCAATGTGTTGTCAAAATTAAATCTCAACTACTTGAGCACTGTCTTCTTTTACTATACATCTTACGTACATCACTCCAAACTGAGCCCTGAAAACATTGGGTTGAAATAATTGCCTTAAAGGTACATTTATACTTGTTTAAATATACACTGTGGACTATTTAGATAATTGTGATGACTGCAATTTTTTTAACTCTATGTCAAAGCAGTGATATGCCTACTTTTTTTTTTTTCTTTTTTTTTTGGCAGTACTTTGGATTGAACTCAGGGGCATTCTACCTCCGAGCTATACCCCCAGCCCTATTTTTTATTCTTTATTTTGAAACTGAGTCTCACTAAGTTGCGGAGTGCCTCATTAGGTAGCTGAGGCTGGCCGTGAACCCGGATCCTCCGGTCTCAGCCTCCCGAATGCTGGGATTACAAGCGTGCGCCACCACGCCCGGCTCTACTTTTGTTTTTTTAATGTGATTTTATAAATTAGTTCAAAATGATGTAATTTAATTCTGTATTATGCAAACATGTCTACTGAGATATGCAACACAAAATTAGAGTTAGTGGTTTATTCTTTCAGCATGAAACTAATCCTTGCATAAATCCATACACACAAAATTTCTACATTTTTATAGTTTAGATTTTTAGTGGTAAATAAAATGAACTGTGGCAAAACCTGTTCATTTTATTTAGTGGTAAATAAAGTGCCTGTTTGTGACATAAAATGAACAGTGATCATGTTGAGTTACTATTTGAGTTAGCATTTGTGGACAGCATCGTAATCTACTAGATAATGAAGTTATCTAAATGGGTTAGGAGACTTCAAAATCTAAAACCAAATAACCAGAGTCCAGTTATTTCTGTTGAATAAATACAGCCAGAAATTTTTAAGGAGCTAATTTAAATAAGTTAAATGATGAATATATTGCTGTAAAACTAAAAGCCTTCAGATTTCCATTGATTCAAATTGGTGCTATTTCAGCACAATTAAAGCCTAGGTCTTGTTTATAAATTATAAAATGTTATGAAATACTGTATATTAAAGATTTTAATTTTCTTGTGATTCAGTCAGTAACTCATAAAAATGACTTGAGAACTGATCCACTCGAGGGTGTAATAAAAATATACAATATAGTCATTTATAGATTTAAAAATATTAGATTTCTTAATATGTTATCAGAGGTTATATTCTCATAAATATTTTGAAAGACCATGCTTTTTTCTTGCTTATATGCATTAGTGGTTGCTATTTTACCATTCCATTATGGAAGAGAAGAATTCAATATAGCTATATGAATATTAGCTTGCATTTTTAAAATTTTCTGCTCTAGAGAAATCTATCAGATTCTTTGGATGTATATTTTTCCAAACATAGTCTGTCTGTATTATATAATATTAATTGTAAAACAAAACAAAACAAAATGCCTGAATAAAGTAATTGTAATTTCATTGGGGAGGCACATTATCTTTCTTTCGGTATTATTTAATTGGGCTGCCACGTGTATGAAATAAAAGTATAAGGAATTATCACAAGTCATAATATCTTTATTTATAAATGTGGAAGCATATGATTTAAAGTTATATTTATAAATCAATCTTAATAAATGTTATTACTTAAATATCATAATCATAGTAAAGTAACCAACAAATCAAGTCATCTGTCTTTATGCTACACTACTCAGATCACTAAGTTCCGTAAATATTAGCCACAATGATATTTACACACAACAGTTATGATTAGAAGAAAGATGGACAATTTTAGTAGAAATTAAATATGTGATTTTGTGGGCACAGAAAAGCCTTGAGCAGTTGCCATCCCTCTCTGTTGGAACACCCCACAGCATCACAATTTCTTTCCTACTGCCTATTTACATTCATGTAGCTATAAATATATGCTGTATATATGGTCTATATTTACACTATATGTACACACATACATATACACATTTTATTCTTAGGCTCATTCATGAACATGCAGTTCAGTCTGCACAGTATGATCAAAATGTGTTTATTTTTCTAATATGATATTCACTTATAATTTTTCACTCATGTGCAAAAATGCAAAAATATCTTACAGATTAATATTCTCTCTAAAAATTTATTCTTTATGCTTTAAGTTTTTGTAACTTACAAATAAATTATGAAATATAGTTCATCCACAAGTTGAAAATAATTACAATGTTTTTGTACCAAGGCATTGCTGAGGTTTTGAATTGTGGCATTCTTGAAGCCATCTGTCTTTCAAAACAAAGACATCAACAAATTATGTTTGCACTTTTCAATTACTCATATGAAATAAATCATTACAAATATAATACTCATGCTAGTCAAATAGTATTTGTATCGAATATGAATCTTCTCTTTATTACTTTTTTTTTTTCCTGAAAGGTCTTCTTTAGAACAAACTGGAAAGTCTGTTGAAATTACTGAACTAGAACATTTCTGGAAAGGTATTCACCCCATAAAAAGGCTGGAGAATAAGTGAGGCAAAATTGACGAATAATAATTTTGGTGGATGCTCAGGAGAGATCAAAACAAATGCAATAACGTTTAATTTTATCTCCTAGTCTCTTGATATCTCCTTGCCTCATGAGCATCCTTAAAGATGTTCAGTTCTTTAAAACACTGATTATACTCTTCCATTGAATATCAGTTGTGGTCCTCCATTGCTCATGTTGTCTGTCATTTCCTGTTAGGAAAATAACATGAAATAATTAAAATTTGCTGTCAGAGTTTGATTTGATTACTAGGTTTGCAAAACAGAAATTTCAAGCCACTGAAAAACTTTTTTGGGGGAAAGTACAGAGATTGATATTGTTGCTGCATTTGAGGAAATGAAATTTCATGGCATCTGGGAGCACATGAAGATATTGAGGTGACAGTCTGTTAGACCAAAGTCTTCTACCCACACAATCAGTTCACTGTCTCCACTTCCCTGTGCTTCCCCTTTCTTTCCTCAGTTCTAGTTTGGAAGGACCTCACCTAGAAAGAAGAAGATGGTTAAGTGCCCAAGTTTTCCCACTACACAGGCTCCTCTGCTGAGCATGTCAACAAAGTGCCAACAAATTCCACAGGTCACATTTAGTCCATAGAAAAGTATGTGGCCTTCTGGCTAATAACTGAAAAAGGCCCACAAGGAGATCATTGACCATTTATAACTGTGGATCACTAAAAAGAAAATCACCCTAGGAAAGATTGTTTTTAATGACACTATCACTTATACAGTAAAAAGCAAAAGTGTGAAACATCAGCTTTTTATAAGGGATCACTCACTACAAAGTTAACAAGGCAAAGTACATGGGAAGGCAATATAGAATGAAAACATGGATGTGAAGGATAAATTAACATAAAAAGTTCCATTTGCAATTATAGAAAGTATATTAACTTAAGAAAAATATAAATGATTTGAATTCATATATTGTATTAGATACTAAGCCCTTTCTAACATAATAAAGATGATGAGATGTGAGGTCCACTCACATTTATCACAGTAAGTGCACCATATTATAAATAATGCATCCGTAAAATTAGTTAAAAATAGATTGACATCTTTCAGAACTGAAACAAGCCTATTTGCCAAAGAGCAGGATAAAACATTTCAATTAGAAATGACTTTCTAATTATCTACTTCATATCCATTTCTATCTACTTTCCATTTGGAGAAACTACTAGATATGTTTGGAAAATATGCTATAGATGCGCATGGAGAAAATGGGCCTGAAAATACATTGGGGTTAGTGGGCAGTGTTCAGCCTATAGTTAAGAAACCTGATGTGAGGCTTCCTTTAAGAACTCACTATTCCTATTGAGATAAATAGAAATCATTCCCCCAAAGTAATCATCAACAAATTAATCAAACATTTTTCTTACTCATCTTGCTAAAAGAAAACGGAAATTTCTTAACAGATTTATAGAAATAAAAATCTTAATTGCTTTTTGCTTTCTTAAAAGGCTTTGCAATAGTATAGTTGCTTTAAGAAAAGTAAAGAATCAATCTTTTGCTGTGGAATTTAAAGAAAGTTGGTTTTTAAAAATTTCAAAACAAATGAATTTTCTAAACTAAATTCACCCCCATATGGACACAGCAAAATTACTGATAGTAAATAATAGTAAAAATTAGTTTTGAAATGCATGTGTCTTGCAAATAGGCATGTCCAATTTAACAAGAGGATTCTACTTGAAATTTGAATAGGACCAAATGTGAATATTTGCAAATGGATATGTTTTCTGCAAATGAGCCATAGTATCAATATGATTTTTTGTATTTCCAAGTATACTATTGGGCCAAACCAAGAACTTTATTTGTATTTACCGATTAGATAAATGGGAAATAAATAACTTTTTGCATGAATTTTTAAACTGTATTAGTGTCAAACTTTGGCTACCTGTTCATGCATTTTTGGCATGATGGATATACACAATTTGTTTTTATTAAGATTCATCTATTGTTAAAGGCAAAACTCTGGTCTGTGAAGGATGATATTGAGTCATTATCACAATGTAGCAGAGAATAAAGGGAATTATGAATCATCCAAACAGAAACGTGTTTGGATGCTTATAGGCAGGCTGAGTATTTTAAATACTCAACCAACTTTCAAGCTGCAAGACGCTACCATGTAAGTTTATGTCAACTCCTCGAAGCAGCCCTTATGAAAGTGATGCTTTGAGGAATAACATGACAGCATCAGTCCAGACTGATCTGCTGACATCATGGCTTCCTAAAGGAGGCATTGCTCCTTGCAGCGACATTACAACATGGTAACTCCCTATAAATCAGCGTACCTTGTAGGTAACTCTGGTGTCGGGGGCACCACCGGGCAGCTGGGCAAGTCGGTTATTTCAATAGCCCTCAATCTCTAATGTAAATATAACAATCATACAATAAATATTGCACCAAAATAGACACAAAAAGCTAAATCACACTAGAATAAAGATAGAGCACACAAAAGTCAATATGCAAATATAGAATGATCATCTTTTTATGACCTATTTCTTTAAATTATCAGTACTGCTACTTATACTATTAATCATTTTGTTGAAGGACATGCAGAGATCTATTTAAAATGGCTTTCTCGGGAAAAGTTAAGAGCATCTCCTCTCCTTATGTACAGATTACACACAAATCGAAAACACACAAACTACAAAATAAATATTAACTTCAAGGTAACATGATAAAGACCTATGCTACTATTTCTTTTATGTTTTGGCTGTACAATTCTAGTTCCATGAAATAAAAGAAAATATGATTTGGTCATTATCTTAATGAGTTCATTTTACAGATGTTTATCTTCTCCTTAATAGATCTAGTAGCAGGAGCTAAATTAAGAAATATGTGCAAAATGTAGTAGAAACACAGGCAGCTCTTTATACCATTTGCCCTTTTATGCAATTAATGTAGCTTTCTGTTTGAATAGGCTTCATGAACCAATTATGCAAGGGCCATTATTTAAAATACAAGCAAAGCTATCCAGATATGCATGAAGTTTAGATGAGAATTAAATGAAGCTTTATATGGATTGTAATATCTGCACTGATACATGAAGCTTTTTGTCGCCTTCTTAAAGAACCCCTTTATGCTTGATGATCTAATTTACATAATCAAATGCATCTACTTACAAGCACAAGGGATGAGCTAGAAAAGGGAATTCATGCAATTTCTAAAACTGGCATTATTGAGTGGAGACTGTATTTAGTTGATGTGTTTTTCCTCAGTATAATACATAAAAATCCATATTTATAAGGTATTCAATATTTTATGAAATGCTATTTTAGGAACTGTGCTTTGAATAGACAGAGAGGCTACAAAGTTGTTAAAAATAGGTGTAGCCCTGAAGTGCAGAGAGGAAAAAAAACTCCCATTCTTAATCCAATAGGGCCACATTTACAAAATTGGACTCCTCGATTATCATCTAAGGTCACAAGTTGGTCACCTAGTGTAGACTGCAGTCTTCTTCACATGACAGCAGTAGGAAGCAAGGGTACAAAACTCACTTTCTCAGCCATTTCATGAGAGTGATGCAGGGAATGCTCCCTTTCTGAGAACATCCTCCTCTGCTCATAGCTGGCTAGTCGACAAGTGAGCCAGGAGGACAGGGTGCAGCCCCCAATCCCAATGCACGCCAGGGACATGGAGGCCAGATGCAGGGGGTATAGGGAAGAGGTCTTCTTTGTGACTGCCCGAAGGAACTGAAAATTCAGGATGCCCCCAATGAGTCCGCAGATACAGCAGGCTGAAAAGAGGATCATCTGATAAGAAAAAGAAAGGTGGATGTTAATGCCGGGGAGGCAGAGGTGCCCAGAGCACATGCACTGTGCTGCTGCACAGCAAGGAAGGCTGACCTAGGGCAGACAGAAGGTGCCCTTGGTGCTTCCAGTGCAGGCTGTCCTCTGTCTCACTGCAGAGGGAGTGGACTGTAGTGTTACAGAGGCTAAAGCCAAGGATGCAGCTGATAAAAACTCTGAAGTGAACAAAATTGACGTTTCAACTAGATTCAGATTTAAGTAATATTTACTTACTATCTATTGTGTACTAGGAATTGCAATAGAAATCCTCTCAGTGATCCCTCCCAGTGTTTCTCTGAGACAGACATAATCCACATTTTAGAATCATGATTGGTGCTCAGGTAGCACTCAAATCCAGGCCCTTGCCTCAGGTTTCCTGACACTGTCATTTCTCTCAAAGTGTCTTCTTCTCATTGAGTGGTCATTAGTTCTATCTAAAGTCAAATATTTATACTTTCCTGCCTATGTGAATTTGAAGCATTTAGTTAAATCTTTTGATCTTCCTATTGGTTTAATCTGAGTCTCTATTCATAGAGGTAGAGGGTTTTAGTCAACTTAAATAGGAACCTTGGCAGAGCCAAGTACAATGCTTTCTGTGTAGTAAGTTTTCTGTGAGTATTAAATTTAATTGATGATTTCAAAAACTTTAATAATTTTATTTTGTTTTTGGCATCTGGTCTGAATTATCCTATGGGCTTTCATGGTACTTTATAAGGTGATACTAATTTAATTACCCAAACTTATTTCCATTCTTCTCTGGAACACAGTATCCAACCCCCTTTCCTCCCCACACCTTGCTGTGCTGGGGCTAAAGCTCAACCCCTCACACAGGCTAGGCAAGCTCTACCACTGGGATACACCTCCAACTTGACCTTTCTCATCTATAAATGAAGCTTGCTCATTCCCACTTCAAGGATATATTTAGTTTCCTGGAAACTGCCGGGCTCCATTTTAAAGGAAATTCATACAGTTTCTCTAGAATATATTTTAGTATGTATTCATTCTCAGAAAATATAAGATATTACATTCTAGCTTTCTTTTCTCCTCCTCCTCCTCCTCCCCCTCCTCCTCCTCCTCCT